>JAODKC010000045.1:17286499-17344005 GCA_026777985.1 Mormyrops attenuatus
GCAACCACTGTGTTCACTGGAAGAGGAACATCCACAACCAGTTACTCTCACTCTCCGACAGACTGAGAGTCCCCAGCCGTGAGTCTCTGTCTAATGTTGCTTATTGCAGTCTCTTTGGTGGGGGTTCGTCACAAATAGTTTTCATCCCCATCGACATCCCGGTGGAGATGTAGCCTTTGAAATGGGGAAATGGGCCCCGTTTGGTCTGCAAGGACATGCGGTGTCCGATGTGATGCCGGCATGCTGAGCCCTGGCTGTGATCTGACGCTGTGTACGAGATCTGGCTTTTAAATAGTATTCGCTTTCAATCTGATGTTTGCCATCTGCCTTTGAGTGGCCTTTACAGGTGGAATAAATACAGATACAACTATAAATGTTTATAATCTGGCCTTTAGTCGAAGGTGTAGCACAGTTCTGCTCACTAAAGACCGTTTGAAAAGTATTTATGAGGAATTGGTGGATAAACAAATTAACTGAAAACAATTCAGCTGGGCGACATTTAAAAAAATATATTGGTTAAACCTGAGCTTATGTCATGAATTAATTTATGGTTAACAGAAGCAAAACCACAAAATAAAAATAAAACAAAAATCTTATGTAAGAGCTTTCCTGAATCTGTCAGTCTTTGGGAATGTGGCGCTAAATGCGGAAAAGGTTCCATTTTATTTAGTGGTGCATGTTGCTCTGTCTCCTGTCTCACCACGCCGTTTTAACTCTGGGACGCTCCTGGATGGACACGAGTATAAAAGCGTTTTTGTGAGGTGATGCACGTGGCTTTCGTGACGATGGGTGAGCGCTCTGCCCTCAGCGTATTCTCTCTGCCATTTCGTGCCACAGACAGTGTGCTGGAATCCGTCACGGTGCTGCAGACCTCCCCGTCTGGCCCTAATCCAGACTAGCACTCTCACCTCATCGTGCCCCAAACACCACATTTCTGTTACTCTGGGGGTTTCAGTCCCGTGGATCGATTGGTTGATTCCTAGACTGTCTTGATCTGGGGGAGCGTCACTGGCACAGTCAGAAACTGACCGTAAGCGGAGTATTTGTTGCACTGGGCATTTCGATAAACTTACAGGAGTATAAAAATCTCTTATGCTGCAGATGACAATCGATGTTAATGTGCCGTGTACGTGTTCTTACATGGAAGAATGTTTTTGTTGTTCACTATTAATCATTAGCTGAGGTTTTGCCGGCTTGCTACTAGAACCCATTTATAAACCATCCGCCTTTCCCTTATAAGCAGAGACGTGTTCAAGAGCCAAAGCTGACATGGTCACCTTCCGCATTAAGGAAAGAGGAGCGACGGCAGTGCGGCGGCCGTGATGCTGGGCTGCAGGCTTTGAGAGCCGCCCAAGGCGTATCGCCTGGCCTCTGTAGTATTTCTCAGCTTTTCTTATATGTCTTTTATCTTAATAGAAAATGTGTGTCTGTCAAGCATGAATATCTAGGCTTCCAGTCGCCATCGGAAGGAGTTGCCCGGGGGGGTGGGGGGGTGGACGCAGACGTTGGGCCCTGCAGAGGATACCACCCAGCGGGAGGCACCTTCTGTTTCAAGTTTGTCCCACACGTGTTGGGACCGGCTTCAGTTTGTTCTAGAAGGAGTCTGGGTGGCTGGTTGTGGCAGTTGGGCGGGTCTGTCGGCTTGGGCCCGACCTGGGGCCCTGTCACTGAGTCACCGCTCTCTGCTGTTAGCGCCGTGCTGGCCTGCCGTGTAATAATCAGTGCTAATAGCATGCTGTGTGTGTTACGGGAGATTGCCTTCAGGGCTTTCTGACTTACCGGAGCGTTGGGACCTTACAGGCAGCTCAGCATGTAGCTCTGGTGTGCAGAACCCGTGAATCAGGCTACATACATTTTAAATGGTTCGGTAATTTTATAGCAGAAATCTTTCATTTTTTGACTCAGCTTTACTAAAGCAAATTGTATACAAGAAATGTCACAGCTCAGACATCGTCATCATGGGTTCTGGCTCCAGAATAAACTGATGTCAGTGGTACGAAGTTTTAAAACTAGCCATTGTTTTCCCCGAAGTGTGCCGGTGGGGCGCGGTATGAATAAAGCGACGGTGTGTGTCGGGTCCGGCTCTCTGCGCCGACCAGGGGTGACAGGTTGCTTAGCAACATCTGTTTCCCAAACGACTTCCTGCTATAAAACGGCCCGCGTCATTTCATTGGCCCCCTCTCCTGTGGAAATTACAGCCCCCCTTATTAGTGGGACTAATAAGAATGTTGCCCCCCCCCCGGCTTCAGGCAGCCGGAGCCTTGTTAATCGGGTACCCCCACCCGTCAGGGTGCTTGCTGACAGCATTTTAATACCCCCCCACCCCATGCCCTGCACTAAATGCTGCTCTGTCGTTTCGCAGTGATGCTGCTGTTCCGCATGCCTCTGTCTTCGCATGCACTTCCATAATTATACACATGCAGGGTTGTTACTAAAGTCGCCCTCTATTGAATGGTTTATTATTGTCTCTGGGTTGTTTAAAAAAAAAAAAAAAAGGATAAATTTAAAATCCAAATTTGAAGTTGTGTTTGGTTAGAACTATGTAACTACAGTTGGAAATAATGTGGTCACATAGTTCAGAATTTGGCAGAGTTGATTTGAGCCTGTCCTGGTTTACAAGGCAGGAGAGGCTCTTAAGGGAGGCAAGACATAGATGCACAATACAAGTAGTAGGATTATAGTTTAATGGCGTGTCACAAAAACTGTCCACTTTGGGACACTTTCTTGTGTTAGCATCCATACAGCCTTGGCTGTGAATGGCAATCTCTCTAACCGGTGTATGTGTAAATTTAGCAGTCGTTATCGGTTATGGGGGTTTTTATCTGACCGCCGTTATCGGATTTGGGTGTAAACATGTCGTAATAAAGTAGGACCGCGGCTCGTCTGGAATGTGGCGGCCAGGATGTGGAGCGGGTTGCCGATCAGGAATGCCGTCACATCAGGCCGGGCATTTTCAAGGTCAGCCGGCCATCCCCGCGTGGCAGAATGACCGGATATCACCCCGATGTCCTTTGGAATCCCGCGGAGAGCGATAGGAAGCTGCTCTGCCTCTCCGGTCCGGGTCGCTGATCCCGCTCCCCGGCGGGGCTCCGTCAGGAAGAGCGAGAGCCGGAAGGCCTGCCCTCGGAGCGGCCTGCGCTCCTGTGACGTCTGGGGGCCACCTGGCACATCCTTGTTGACAGGGGCATTTCAGAAGCACACAGGAAGGAAACACATTTGGTGCAGGTGACACCTGCTGTGGTCCGTTATTAACCAAATTTTCCTGAAGAGCCTCTAAACGGCCTCTATTAATGTCCAACATTAAAATCTCCCCTCTCGCCTGCAGCTCCGCTGCTTCGGTGAGGGTGAGTCCAGCCCAGACTGTTTTGCGGGACGCCGCTGCCATAACAGGCTGTAATCTGCATGTTCTGAAGTTCTCTGGGGCCGGATGGACACGGCACTCTGTCATCAAATGCTGGTTAACAAGAGACTTGGGTCAGTGTGCTGCCGTTGTGCAGTGTGTGTTTGTTCAAATGCTTCTGTTCCATGTTCCTACTCGTGTGTGTTCAGTTTCACCCTCTGCAATAGTTCTGAAATATTATTGCATTGGACAGCTGGTTAATCACCGTGTTCTCCAGTCTTCCAGGAATTCATATGGTTTCTAGCGCTGTTCAACCCTGTCCGCTAAGGCTTCGGTGGCGCGCTGATAACTCAAAAACCATTTGAAGGATCTTTTTTCAAACTTTGCACGATCATTGTATAGGCGTGGAACTGAAGCTGATAGAGTTGAGACATATTGTCACAGAATTGAAGTCGCACTGCATAATGATAGCAACAAAGGGCAGTTTTGACACTTGATACCGTTAAGATGATCAGAAGTCAATAACTGTTGGATGGAAAGATCTTTTTCAAACTTAGCAGAGGCATGGGGGGGGCACAAAATGGAACTGATTAAATTATGAGACCGCCCCAAAATTGAAGCGACACCAAAGAAAGGGTGAGAGCAGATGACATTTGACTTTGTGAATGTGCAAAAACATTATCTGAATGAAAATCTACACCTTATTTAATTTTCAGACAAATTGAGGCGTAAATGCTGCTTATGAATGTTCTGTGAATGCATTATGAAGGTGCACTGGATGTTCTGTGAATGCATTATGAAGGTGCAGTTAATGTAAAGAGTCACCAAACTTATACAAAGGAATACATGTAATCACCTGATTGTTGGGGAAACAATTTGCAAATTGGAATTAAATGAATATACTTCAGACCTACACATAGCGGCAAGGACTTGCAGCATTCAGGTAAAAACACATTAATTAACTTTCATATTTCCAGGTGATCCATACAGTCATTGTAGAAATTGTACAGATTGATGTGTATGGGACGAGTACAGCTTTGATAGCAGGACCAAACGCTAGGGTGGACCCACAGTGCTGGCGGGCGGACACACAGTGCTGGCGGGCGGACACACAGTGCAGATATTTTGGCATACATTTTTTCATCTGTATTTACTATAGTTTAACATATTAATAGTATACTTTAGTGCCGCATACCGAATCATCGCGAGAACGGTGAATAAAGATGAGGAGATGTGGAATTGCGCGAAGTTGCACTTACTGGTAGTTCGCAGAACAGGGGTGGGCGATCTGATCCAGGTTTTTGGGATAACCTTGAGGTCAGCTGTTCAAACCCAGGTGTGAGGACTCTTCAGCCAGTCCATCCTGTAATGAATCAGTAATCTAATTTAGGGGGCTGCAGCGAAAACCTGCATACACAGCGGCCCGTCGCGGATAAGAGTGCCCACTGTCTTAGAACGACCTCACAATACACAGCAGCAGCACAGAGACGCGAACGCGGCAGACAAACGCTGGCAGGTTACAATAAACGGGAAGGCTCACACATGGTAGGATAATTGCACAATGGTTAGGGACACATCAGGATCACACATGCAACACTGGTAAAGGTACACGCCACACTAAGGAAACATAACACAAGTACTAACACTTACAACAGATACGCACTGGGGCTATTTACGCTGGCTCTCAAGCATGCTGGGATGTTCAAAACCCACCGGCACTGCAATATAAAGTATATAAAGAGCTTGTGTATCACAACCTGTATCGATATCGGCAGCTGTGTATCTGAATCGGATCGGCCCACCCCTAGTTCACAGTACTAACTGCATGTTTTTTTTATTGTATTTTATTGATGGTCACCCAGCTGGAGAAGGTGCTTAGGTCAGTGTGACGGTTCATAAAACAAGTTCAAACTACCTCTCACTGATCCCAACTCCTCCCCATCAAGCCACCCACATAAACGCAGATGTGATATTGGTCTGACTCAGTTGCTCATTTTTGTCTGTATCTTTACCTCTCTTAGCGGGAGTGGCTGTGTGACTGTCATTTTCTTTCCTGTTCTGATATACTGTTTCAGTGTGTAAGAGACAACCAGGCGCAGTAACAATACAGGTTAAGAAAATATCAAGGCATTCACCTTTACCAATCATCTCACTTACAGAAAACACACAATCCTATAAATGTAGCTACTTCCGTATAGCTTTTGATGACCACAGAAACATTTTTTGAGAAGCATCACGTTCTAGTTTCTGTTAGGTTTACTCACAAAGACATGGTTTCTGAATGTTTGTGATAATGGGAAATCAATTGGGTGGCTACGCTTTGTCCTTGAAACAGGACTGAATGTTGAAGGTTTTCACTGAAGGATGTGGGGTATTTGAGCAGTGCAGGGCCAGGAAAGTGCCAGATCCCAGGTTGTTCCACGCTGTCAGGAAGAGCCCATAACATCTCCATTTTTCTGCAAACTCATCTGTGCTGCTTGAAGCTGTACAGAAATATTTTTGAGTATTTTATTGTAAGCTTAATTGTAGCCAGATATTCCTGATCATTCTTACAGCATGACGCAAACAATCATTAAGGTTTCTCTTTGTGCTGTGTTTGGTCTTCACCAGTATTTTTGTTACCGCACATTAAATTACATATTATGAAAAGATATGATGTGGGTTGTCGTAGCACAGGCATTTGAGAATATAGTTTTATTTTTTTTGCAATGCATTGTGCTTTAATCTTGTTCCCGGGCTGAGAATGAAACCTCATTTCATGCAGATCTTCACCATCTCTGTTCCTGTAACCTCTCGGATAGGGCTGGGCGATGCACAATATCAATACCAATATTGCATGTTATGCACATGCAGTTCTCACATTGCAAGGATGGCTATAGTCAGCGGGGATGAGCTCAGGCTTTCACACCTTCATACTGTCCATGAGAGGGCACAGGTGTAGGGAGATTCCCCAAAATAATTTTCTCTCACTGGAAACAAAATTTAGCAAGCTTTGAGATTTTGATGACTGTTCATTTTCGAGGTTAAGTATATGTTAAAAAAAAAAAGTTTAATGTTCACCGCTGCTGCTTTTGCGTGACCCTTGCATGCGCTCTCTGAGTCACTCATAATCATTTTCATCCATGCTGTTTAAATCACGTGCGTTTGTGAGAAAATTAATAAAATAGGTGGGAGTGGGAAAAGCGTAGAAGAACTCGCCGTTTGCTTTTTGCCGTATGGAAATATTTTGGATTCCATAGAAATGATATTGAGCAAACAACTCACAGCAACAGCACCGCTTATCTGACACTGTCGGTAGACTGTAAGTTCACTCTTGTCATGATTTATTTTGGGCAAATATTGAACTACTTTTTTGCTTTATAACTATAACAATATTAATTGCAAAAAATTCACATCACGATTCTTGACATTTTTTCAGTGGCGTGCAGCCCTACACCATGTGATTGATTCCTTAATTCAGGGCTCTTTGCTTGGTCTCGAGTTCCCCGCCTGTGATGGAGCCTGACAGGCCTCTGGCTCCGCCGTCTGCGGTGTGTCAGTCACCAGGTCAACATGTCTCAATTATACCACGTCCCCTTAAAGCTCGCTGGCCCAGGCCAATTGCTGGGCCCCCACCCCGTTCATGGGTGGCTTCGGTATTATGCATCCCAAAGGGCTCCCATTTCACGGCTTACGTGTGAGAGGGGCTCCGCTCTGCTCTGTATGCTCACTTCCCTGCCAAACCACATTCCTTTATGGATTAGACGGACTTTGTGTTTAACCCTGAATAAAGGAGCTCCGAGCTGCGGCTGATCATTGGCGGGCCATGCATAAAGGAGATGCGCAGGAGTGGCTCAGCGCCATGAAGGCTGTCCTTCCTTCCTCAGTGGCTCTCCCACCTCCTCATTAGCCTCTGGTCGCTCCCCGAGTCTTTCTACCTCCAGTTCTTGCTGCTTGCAGCTCAAGCCCAGCTCCCAACCTCAAAGCTGCATAGATCGAGCAGAACATGCTAGTCGCTTTTTTATGACTTCATGAGATTGATGTGCTCACATGGGAATGGTTTCCATGCGGCTATCAGTGTCTGCGATTCTCTTGTCAGCAGCACAGGGTGGTTTAAAACTGATGTAATCAGAGGTGTTCTGCAAGACTGACGTTGAGTTATCTGGGTAGAGGCAGTCAAAGCAATGCGTCATCTGTCCTTTAAGACCCAAGATCATCTGGATCAAATAAGTTATGCCGCGTAGGAAGTTCTTAAGATAGATTGTAGGCCTAGTTGTGTGGAGGCTTAACTGGAAGATGCCATAGAATAACCAAAGGAGTAAGAAATTAGTCACCGTCATCAGCACCACACTGTTAAGGTTATCGGGGAATCCTCTTAATTATCAGTTTTTATTCAACACCTAAGCAACTTCAAGTTGAATCTTTCTCTGTTGGTTATGTTCTTTACTGGCCATATGTCACTCAGGCTGTTTTCAGTTCCTGCATGATGGGAAGGTTGCCGAGTGTGTCTCCATATGCCAGACTCTGGAATGGCACCTGAAGAACAGGATAGAAGGTGCAAGGTCTGAAAGTAGGACTTTAGAGCTGTTTGTAGGTTCAACAGAAGACCCTTGATGAGATTGATCCCAGATGATCGGTACTGAGCACGGTTGGTCTGGCTGAAGTGATCTTGGGAAATTCTTGTTCAGTTGACTTCCCCTTTAAATAAGATGGGGGGGGGGGTGGGTGGCATTTAGCCAGACTTGTTGGCAGCTCAGTGCTAATATTTATGGTTATGCAGTGGGCAGCATTCAAGTGTTTCTGAATCCTATAAACTATACAATGCATGCTTGAATACACTAGTATTCAGATGTTAACTAATGTAGTACGTAGTATTTATTTTGGAAAATAAATGCTGATTTGGAACGGGTGTGCACCGAAATTAAGTTAAGTCAAAATGAGGGTTTCCTGTGTTGGTTCTGTGGCCATACAGGTCTGAGTGAGAAGTAGGCCTCTGTTCTGATTGATGCTGTCCTCCCGGCATAGAGTGCGACACATTTGCCCACAGTGAGACAATCAATTGTCGATATCGGTGTAACATATATCTGATTTACTTGGACGATGTCTTTCTTCAAAGCAAAAGGAAGCAACAGTTGGGGAGCATCACCAGAAGTGTATCTTCAGCACTGGTGGAAATTTCAGGTTCAGAAAGTAAAAATCCAGACCAAGATTTTATTTCAACCAACCAGCTGAGTGCTTTGTGACTGTGAGTCCTTATACTCAATAGGTTGGTTGAATCAAAATCTTGGCTCAGATTATATTTAACAAAATATTTTTGAAATTTCTTGTCACACCATCCTGATCTCATTGTTGTATATTCTTACGGTCCGATTGCTCTATATATATATTTATTTTACTTTATCGTTTATTTTCTGATTTCGCAACAGTTTTCAAGGCGGCATTTGTACTGTGTTTCAGAGGCAGGCTATTTGCATAACCGATGAACAAAGAAAGTGTTTCAAGTCCCTCCCTACAGCAGTGAGGTTCCAAAGAAGTACCCCTGCTGGTCTGGCACTTTCGGTACTGGAACTTTTGGTGCTGGTACTATGTAAAAGCACAGTGCAGCAGCATAGAGTGTGCCGATTATAGCGAAATGCGCCTGGCGCTTAAACCTTACAGCTGCATTCAACAGTAATATAACGATGCAGCTAATGCTACAAGCCAGATGTCCTCGCATTATACAGGCAAAAATGGTACCTAGAACGATTGCTCGAGTCAGGCATTCGGGACTGGTAATCAGTATGGAGAGATGAATATTGAGTCCTTTCTTGAAGTATGGGGGGGGTGTCTACAATCCCAAGGCCCAGGGGACGCTTGTTCCACCACTGATGCCTGGATCTTAAATTATTTTTACCTTTCAAGTCACTAATTCTTAGACTATGTGATGTAGTGGAATTCAGGGCTCGGAAACGGGCGTAGTCAGATCTACAGGATGCTGTTTGGCAGCCAGAAAGCCTGCATGTTCAGCGGAGACCTGTTGCAGTGTGGATCCTGAGGGTACTTGGCCTAGGAGTTAATAAGCAGATTCATATGGATATTACACTACAGATTTATGAAATATAATTTTGGATTTCAGTCTCTCTCTAATCCTATCTAATTTTACAGGCTTTGATTTCTCTGTGGTTGTCACTGTTCTCTGGAGGCATAACTTGGGATTCACTCCAAAGTCGCGGTGGAGACAGTCTTTCAGTGACATTTTTTTGATCTCCACTCAATTACCGAGGACTTTGTCATTGATGGCAGGCGGAAGGATATTCCTTGCATTTTAAGTGTGATTCTTCCTGGGATACAGAGTAAGAACTTCCTGTTTCGTAACTCGATCCATATGTCCCAGCCCCCCCCCCCCCAAATTGACTTCGACATTTCCACGTAATCTAGTGTGGTAGTTTTATTCATTTTCTTGGCTTTTTGAAAAGAAGTTTTACCGCAAAGCAGTAGTTTGCGGGGGCAGGCTGAACAGTGCCGAGGGGTCGGGGGGGAGCTTTCCTGACATCCAGAGCGGATTGGCGAGTCCCATCTGGCTGTTCCCCTCCTAACGCCAAGCCCCGGAAGACAGTCGCAAAAGCAGCAGTTATGTTGCAGAGGGCCCAGGTCAGGACGCAGCCTGCTCGCACCCTGGACCTCTGGCCTGTCCTCACACACCATATGCTGTCCAGAACCTTCCGGGGAGATTCGTGTCGTTACGCTGTTGCTCAGGTATAGTGAGATTAGTTCCTCTCTGTGTTTCCTCCCTCCGTTTCTGTACTGAATACATATGTAACCCAGGACGATCAACAGGAACCACGAGTGGTTATGAGATGTGCCAGTCGGCCTGATGGTCGTAACTTTTTAAATGCTCGCGGGCTGAATGTAGGACCAGGATCTGCTGCATGTCCGCTGCTGAATGCTCAGTAACAGCAAACCCCAGCCTGTGAGAGATTTGTTCTGATGGCTGGTTCATTCCTGGATGGGCCGGTTCTAGACTCATTGGTAAAGGATTATGATGAGGATATGCAGTCTCTACTCAGCTTCCATGTTTATGTTTCGGTTCTCAGTCCCTGTTGCCTTATTGCTCCCCTATATCAGAGGTGTAAAGTTCTGGTCCAGAGAGTACAAATCCAGACCAAGGTTTTGTTTCAACCAACCAGCTGAGGACTCTGTGAATGTGACTCTTTATGCTCAACTGGTTGGTTGTACTGGTCTGGATTTGTACTTTCTGGACCTGAACTTTCCACCTCTGCCCTATATCTTGGCTTTGTGTGCCTGTTCTTTAACTCCTGCTTGTTCTCAGCGTTTTCCTAATTTCTACTGAGGAATTTCTTCCTCAGCTCTGCAGTTATTCCCCCTAATGATTGCTAGGACCCCTGTCTCACAGCCGACCAAATGGTGCTTTGTATTTGGAAAGCGCTGCCATTCGTTACATGGTTTAAGACTTTGCCTCGTATCCCGAGGGGGTTGAAACTCACTTGAACTTACTGTCACATGCTTACAACCAGTCCTTAGTGTGGTAAATATAAAAGGATTTACACAAGACCCTCCTTTCAATATCTCTTCCCAGTCACCCTCATTTTAATCACTCACACATTTGCGCAGCCATTTGGATCTTCTGTGAGTTTAAATCTAGAAGCATCTCATACAGAGAAACTTGCAACACTTTTAAGCAAATCGATACATATCAAGTAAATTAAATTAAACATGGACCAGGCCAAACAAATGTCTTTGTTGTATGCAGCTGTTTAACTGGTTAATTTTCATTGTTGTTCTGACAATAAAACCCGCAAAAACAAAACCTGTATTGTTGATATGGTGCGTAAGGCATGTTTTGTCTTGGCTTTTGGGGGGGAGTCAAGTTCTCTTTTTTCATATTTTTTATATTAAGTGAGGCTGCTTTTATTCAGCCTGACTTTAAAAACAACGCTGAGCTTACAGTATCAGACCGAATGAAATGTGAGCCCCGCAGGCAGTAGCAGATTTACGTTTACTTGTTTTACCATCCATAGTTTAAAAAAAGGAGACGCGATCAGCTTCGTATCTAAACAATCGCTGCGCAGTGGTCTGTTCACAAAGCATTTTAAACTCAAATTATACTGGGATCCATGACTACAAAACTTCAATGACTCAAACACGCAGGAAACACTGAAAAGGCCGCCGCTAACATGCCGAAAGAGAATGGGCCGGCTCATGCAGCCGTGTGCTTACCTAACATCCCTAAACAGGAATTTAATCAAACATGATCTCAACTATACACTTCGGGCGAAATCAACACTTATCGGTGTAGGTCATTGTTTCTCAAACCAGTCCTCGAGGACTCCCAGACGGTCCACATTTTTGCTTCCTCCCTGTTCCCTGCCAGACAGTCCTACTGGGAGCTGGGAGGGAGCAAAATGGGGACCATCTGGGGGGATTGAGAAACACTGGTTTAGGTAGCTATAGAGAGCCTCTCTCTGCATCCCCTATAACCTTTTTGTCCTTCAAAAAGTGGAACCACAGGTACTAACTGGCATCACCGAAACAGATTCACCTTGGAAAATCAGTCATTGTTGTATGATCTGGATCCCTCCAGTTTTGAAAATGATTACTGGAATGAAGTACGGGAAGCACCAATAAAATTCCACAGTTGCTGTGCCACTGAGAGACTCCTGACAGAGGATCCTTATAGACGTTACAGTCCCTTTGGTTATGTGCAGATGTTTAACTCGTGGCCATAAGTGGAAATTAGTGGGAGAACATTTTAAAATGAAGCACTTCTTTACAGTGTGTAGTTAGAGTATGGAATAGTCTTCCTGCAAGTGTAGCGCAAGCTAAAACCCTGGGTTCCTTTAAATCTCAGCTAGATAAGATTTTAACAACTCTGAGCTATTAAAGTTCTCCCCAAACGAGCTTGATGGGCCGAATGGCCTCCTCTCGTTTGTGAATTTCTTATGTTAATATGAATTGGTTTGTATAGCTGTGAGTTTACCTGCAGCCTCCTGATGTTGCAGATTAACTGTTAACATGGATTTCCAGTAAAATGCTGCACAAAAGTTCATTTCAGTAAGTTTTGGCGTTTGTTGGGTTTCCTGTGCGTCAGTTTTCGAATAGAAAGTCCTCAAACAAATCTAAACTAATTTTAGCCTGTGCAGAGCCATCATTGAACTTGATAAACTCTTGTGATGGCCGTCTGCTCCCCATGCCCCCAGCTGGTCTGGTTGCATCATCAGGCCCCTCTCTGCGTCAGTGTGGCCTTCTGAAGCCTGGTGCCTCTCCATTCTCCAGTGCCTTAAGTGCCTGTGAACATATCCTGGGGAGCAGGAGATCTGATGCTGCTCCCGCTATCTGGAATCGAAGGAGTCCATGTCACTGGAGCGGTAGAGTTGCAGAGCACGACACCTCTTTTAAATGCCACTCCTCACATGCAGCACTGTGCAAAAATGTTACGCTGCCAAAGAAAATTTTAAATTGTTTTTGCGTTTGTGCAAAACTATGATTTGATGTATGTCAAAGTGTGTTAGCTTAGCCATTTCAAAACCTCTCTTAAAACCACCTCTGTAATTGCAGGAACTGTCCAGTACACCCGTGAATTTGTTGACTCATCCACTAGCACACCATGTTTGGCTAATCAGTGCCTTATCAAATTGCTTAATTAATTAAGAAAGCTGGTGGTGAAATGTGAGGAACACATGGAATGGCTGTGGTGCCCATGTGGGGAGGTTTGGGAACCAGAGCATCATTCATCTAGCTGTTTAACAAGAGTGTCGGTAACTTTTCCGGGGAAAAGAAGACAAGTAGTAATTCTGTAAATGCCAGTATTGATATCTGGACATTATGAAAAGTTTGGTAGTGCCCAAGCCTAATCTCACCCATCTGACTGCCGTGGTCTATGCCATGTGACAATTACATGTGCTTAACATGTGACGTCAGTATTAATATCCCACGTCGCCCTGCCCTTCTACACACCAGAGGAGGACTCCATTTACTTACAGAACAGTGGTACATAATCGCCAGCTTTTTGCAGCTGGACAAGTGATTTGTAGGTGGACTGAGCAAAAGAGAAATCATCCTTAGGACTTTCAGGTAGTTTACGAGCTTCCTGTTGTGAACTGCAACCTTTGGGTCAACATGTTCTGGTCAGATTACCATGGCTACCTTTCTTGTAACTCCAGCCTCGTAATTAAGTGTAGCGAGCCTCAAAGGACAGGTGGTCTGCATTATCATCAAGGCATTTTATTTGACATGTCTGTTATTTCGTTTGACCCATTTTTTCTTTCACTTGCGACAAATTGGGCTGCTTGAGGCTGTGGCGAGTTGGCCGCCATCTGAACCAAGAATTCAGGCTCTAGTGCCACGTCCCCTTTGAAGTCATTAGTCGGGAGTAGCTTCAGATCGCCTTCCTCCCTTAAAGCTGGCTCTCATTTCATTGTCTCCAGCACCACACACAAATCAATCAGTCCATTCCCTCAGACACAGATTGGGCCATTTTTTGAAATCTGCAGAAAAGGACTTCCAGGTATCCAGTCAGGACCATAAATACACCAAAAACCCCAGCTTGTTAGATTTCTTGCAGGAGCATCAGACAGTGTCTTGTTTTGAAAATCACGTGAGGTAAATTGGACACCGTAGAGTTTGAAGTGAGTGTTCTCTAAATCATAAGTTCAAGTCCAGACAGCCTTTGAGGAAAAAAGACATCCTGTGGATTTTCCGGCATCCAGAATTTTCAGTCTTCCAGATGTCTTGTCCGGCTGCAGTTGCGGCAGGCTCCCCCGATGGACCATTGCTTATTAATGTCCATTAAGCGTCATTGCAGCAGGACAGAAATGTAAACACAAGAGCAGAAAGGACCGAGCAGCAGCTCATTCCTTTAGCTGGCCGATACAGTGGGCAGTAGAAACAGTCCACACTGCCTGTCCTTCCCGCAAGCTCCAGCTGCTTCATGTTCCCTTGCACAGGATGCACAAGTAGCTTGTTGAGTGAGCTGAATGACCCGAGACAGAAACTCAGAGAAGGGAATGGGGATGGAATGTAGTTTGGGGTGGGGGGGGGGGGGGGGGCCTCCTCCCGGCCAACAAACCATGGAAGAAAACCAAACAAAGATGCAAATTAATTCAAGATGTCAATGAACTAGGAGTGCTGGGGGTTACAAGAAAGGCACCCCGGGTAACGTGAATGATCTCGTTATACCCTACATGGGAAACCGTGCCAAGTGAGTCTCAGCATGTGCCACTCGATCGACTGTTTCAACTAGTTAGTTAAAACACGTTTTTGAGGTTGGCTCATTCATGCTGCGTCCCTCGTTACTGTATCCATTTCGGTGAAGCACTGGGGAAAAAAGGCTCTTGCCAAACCCATTCAAACACTTGTTTTTTTCCCCAGGAGAACTGAGGCTGTCACTCTGCCATCCTGTGTTTTTCTTTGGAATCCATTTATACACACTACCAGTCAAAAGTTTTCGCACATACTGAGATTTTCTACATTTGCACGTTACTCAATTAACATTTACCAGAAATGCACTCAATATTCTTTGCTGACAAATTTAGAGTATGTTCACCATTTGAGTACCTTTATTGGCAAGAAAATGGCATATCTTAGATTTAATCAAAGTCACCTCCTCTAGCAGTTATAACAGAAGAGAAAATTCGAGGCGTTCTTCCTATAAAGGACATTAAATACTGCTCTGTTTCATGGGTTGAAACTGTTAACTAGTGCATTTAAAGTTAAAGGACAGACTAGAGTTTGATTATACCATCACCACACAACCAGGTAATAGGATGTCAGACATGCGCTGTTACATACTCTTTCCATGTTACAAAGGAAACTTGTTTTATTTGACTTATATTTTAATTTATAGCTGTTGTTCCACTCCACTTTCTAATGCTTAACAAGAATAAAAAATTTGCTGTTTACGAAATAAAAGGAAAAGTGGTAAAAACCGGTGTGTGCAAAAGCCTTTGGCAGATAGTGTATGTGAACACTTGTCTGAAAACCATCTATAGGTTTTCTATTATTTTATACATGCATTAACTTCACATAGAGGCAATGTTTTATTTCAGCTGTGTCTTGGAACAATACATGTATTTTTCATAAACATGTAAAAAAAAATGGCCATAGTTCAGGCATAGTTACTTGTAATCTGTCCAGACTGGATTGTATGATAACAGGAAGGAGCGAAGAGCGCCCCCCTTCCATCAGATCAGCATCTGTCTCGTGAGGTTTCCAGGCTGTCCTTGGGTGTAGGCTAGCCTACAACTTTGGGTCACGCTGGCTGTGCTAATACCCAGTTTGTTTCTGCTTTCCTTGGCCATTCACGTTTCCCCTAATCCACGTCCCACACAGTGCCGGCTCTGTTGCAGAAAGCGGTGTTTCAGTTTAGCCCTGTTTCGGCAAACCGTAAATGCCGCCTTTGTTGCACTGCCGTTTAGAAAAGGCTGCAAAGACTTGGCAGCGCCGTATATTGGCGGTGGCCCGACGAGATCCACCATAACTGGCAGGGCTTTGAGAAGTGACTCCTTTGTGGGGCCTTGGGTTGACGGGTGCTGTTTTGTCAAGCTCCATCGACCCCAACGGAAGCAATTTTGACTTAGGAGCTCCCAAAAATACCTGTCAAATAGCTTTTGAGTACACGTTTAAACACAGTCATTAGTGGAAGTACATCAGATTGTTACCTCTGGCTCACAGGATAGACTAAGTCGAAATTTCTGGGTGGTCTTAGTCATATGGCTGTAGCTTCTGGCGGAGCGTATTAGCAAAGCATGTGCCTCTGGCCTTTTTCTTGCCTTGCTTCCTGTTTCGTTAGCGAAAGAAGCAGCTATTTGGTAGTGAAAATTCTGTAGATCCATAGTCCGATGAGCTTTTAAGTTTTTACTCCGAAGGTGCGGTTCCCTTGTGTTAGTGGACGTTCGGTGGCTAGTCCTTGAAGCACAGCTGCTGTGAGGTGGACAGAGCTCTGGGAACAGCTGCACCGGGAATCTCACCGGCAGCCTTACAGTGGGGATGGTGCAAATGCTGCAGACATCTGGTGGATTTGGTGTCACATCCAGCATTTAATGTCAGATGTATTTATTTAGAACATAACTGTTCAATATTTCAGGGACCATGTTTTTGCTAAAAGTGTCTGCAAAGTTTTATACAAAACGTAAATGATCCTGGACCTGCCTGGCACCAGGCAACTCCCCCCCCATTGATAACTCCGATGTCTGCACACACCCTGGATATATGATCTTCATGCCTTTTGAGGGTTGGTTTTCCATGCAGCAGGAAAGGGGTATTAATTCCAAAAATCACAAAAAGGTGAAACTGAGACGAGCAGCAGACGTTTGGCATGAGCTTCGGGATAAAAATCAATACTGTATATTCCGCTTTCTCTTCAGGCTTTAGAGAGTCATTCGGCACAGTCTGAGTACTTTAAGTACAGATAAAAACACACACATTAAAGATGAATGGCTTTAGGCAGGATCAGCCAACCCTTTATTGAGCAATTTCTTATTTTTATATATAAATGGCCTCCTTCCCTCTAAACCCAAACGCTGCACTGCAGCCTGGCTGCGTCTAATGGCTTTGAGAGATTCCCAGCTCTGTGAATCTCTGGTGCTACAGGCTGTGGTTAGCCTGAGCGCTTTATGTGGACGCTTCGCTTTGGAAACGCTGCAGCTGCGGCAGGCTTCGTCCTCCACCTCCTCCACCGTGCGGCGATCCAGCGGGGGCTTGTTATACCCAAACCGACATCTTTTTGAAGATATGGCTCACAGCGGTGGGGGGGGACAGCCAGCCAGCCAGCCGGCGAGCGTGATGGCAAATGTGCCCCCAACAGGCCGGAGTGGCTGGCAAGGCTGCTGAGTCGCTTCTTAAATCTCTAGAAGTGTGTTTGGATTTTCACCCCAGATTTTCCTTGTGCTTCATCTTGGAGGCGAGTCGGCATGAATTTCTGGTCCTCTAGCGTAATGGCTGCCTCTCCGCATGTATCCACCCAACAAAAACCCTCAATTGCCGCTGATCTTTAATTAATCCCACAATGTGTGAAACCCAGGAAGTTTGGGCTGAAGTTCTGAATCTTGAACTGATCCACTCTGTTGTGAACTGAGCCCCCACCCCCAAACCAGGCCTTTGTATACTTGGCAGTACAGGTTGTGTGCTCGCCTGCACATGTGCAGATAAGATGATCCAAACTCCCATCTCACCTTAAGCTTTGAAGCGCTCGTGATATAAATGTCTTACTGTGTAGACCCTAGAGGCCATGGACGGTGATGACAGGCCGGCCACATGGGCGACAGTAACGGGTAATTCCTTCTGATATAATGATTCGGTCAAACTCGTGCCAGGAGATTCATTTCCTGTTGGATCGCATGTTGGTTTATCGCAGAGATATCTCTCCCCTCTGTAGTTATGAGGTGTCATAAAAAGTGAATCTGAACTGGGGGACTGAGGGGGCGAGGGGGGGGAGCTGCGAGCTGTCTGGTCTCCTGACACCAAGCCACCAAGGCTGACGTTGAGGTTACCCGAAAGAATGCAGCTGTTCCAGGCCTGGCGGGGCTGTCCGCTCTGCAGGAACATCTCCATGGCTTATGAATTTATCCCTAGCTAGTAACTATTAGTCATTGATCTCTTCCCCCCGTCTTCCTTCTAGCCAGGCCTGAATGATGTCATCTTTGTTCCTGTCCTCTCCTGACTTGGAGCTTGTGTCCCAGGTCAATTTGCATTTCGCATAAAAAAAAAACTGTAGGCTGAAAGCACTTGAGGTGTACTCCTGTTTAAAATAATTACAAGCAAGTAAATCTTTTTGTATTTGTAATTATGTATTTCATTAATATGCTGACATTTTGAGATGGGACACATCCTCTGGTCCCCTTTCTTAAAGATGTGCGTGTTAAAGTTCTCCAGCAGATCAATGGAGTCCCCAGAAGGGGCGTCTTCCAGCCCCCCCTCCAAGGTCTCCAAGAAGGCCGGATTCTCTGGACTGGTGTTCAGAGCGTACACACAGACAACTGTCAGAGCACGCCCCCTGACATGAAGTCAAAAGGGAGGAGACCCTCTAACATTGACGCACTGGCATTGAACTGGGGAGGCTATCGGCAGACCCATCCCTCCCCAGAGTGAAATGGAGTCCAGCCCTCCTCCAGGAGTTTGGTTGTAGAGACAATTTCTTTGGACATCGCTGATATGTTATTTCTCCGTGTCTTTTCTGACTGACTGCTGCATTGTTAGGATTTCTTTGTGAGGACAGAACCCATTTCTTTGTCTTTACAAACTTGCAATGACTCTGTGAATTGACTGGCTGTACACTGGTCATCCATCTCAAAAGCATAACTCTTCTATTCATGGACCAGGCTTGGACAATATTGTTGTCCATTAAAGGAACAAACTATAATTGGTCTGCTCTCGATTGAGTTATTAGCAGCTCGAATGGACAGTACAGCTATGCCAGCTGTCTCCGTGCTCCATGATCGGGAATTGGGCATCAGCTGTGTGTCTAAGCCTTGCAGTGGACCAGTTGTCCTTGAACCCCCTAGTGACAGACCCAAAGTTTCCTTGGAGTAGAGTTAAGGTTTGGTAAGTAGGAACCCTCTCCAGAGCTCCTTGATGGAATTGTCTCAAGGGTAATACCCACAACTGTATTGCAGAGAACATGCCCCTATGTAGAGAGGGGGTCAGTGCAGCTTATGATGTGGTATTTGTGGAGCAGGTGTACATTGAGTGGTGAATTAAAGCCCCACCAGGAGGTCACTTACTGCTCGTGTCTGTAAGCAGGCCAACCAGGTGGGCTCTATTGCTCTAGCTACTTTTTTAAATCGCTGTTTTATTTCCCCAGATTCATGTCTCTGTTGCATGTCACACTGCAGAGATTTTAAGCCTGTGAGTGTGACAGACTGTGATCTCGCTGTTGCTGTAATGACAGCATTTTGATCCATATCGGCTTTTATTCTGAGGCGTTCCTGGTCCTGCATTATAGTCCAAGTAAGGCTTAACTAAAGCCTGTACTTTTTCACTGTTGAAGCACATGTCCTCACGGCTTCCAGGTGTTCAGAGTGCAAATAATACTAGGCATAATTTGAGAGATGAACAGATTTCAGTGTCTCTTAGCCCAGGCAAGCCGAACAGACTGGATTTTGTTACTTTCCTAAACAGCCGCTTTGTGTTTTACTTTTTGTTTTTGTTTACTCAATGTTTTGGTAAAGGAATGTAAGAGCCAATTTCATTCCTTTGAATATAGTGTACCCAGTGTAATGTCTCAAATAAACTGATCCTACAGATGAACATGAAGAGCCCCCCTCCAATGGCATTTTTTTGCAGTTCTTATTCACTCATGAGAAAGACAGATTGTGTCGCTTCCAGTGGCTTTGCATTAAACTGGGCTCTTACACTGTTTTTTCGTTCACTAGTGATTCCTCGTTTTCAGACAGCTGGCGCTGGTCGGAATAGCCCCGGATCCAGATGTGGATCTGCTCATGGGAAACTGTGGACTGAACCACATGATGTGACGGGCTCTTTTTGAATAGAATCTTGGTTACCCGTGAAGTTTAGGATTAGCAACCTGAGCTGTGCTTTTAAAACCGACACTAATAGCTGTTACATCATACCACAGAAGAGTTTCTATTGATTTGGGTTTGCCTTGTGTGTTGTGCCGTTATACTGGGAGTCCGTTTATATGCACAGCTAAGTTGAGCTACAGTTATAGTTTGACTACGTCTTTTAATCGGACTACTGCCCATGTCCCAGTATACATAGACGTGAGTGAAATTGATTTATTGACGGACGTATGTCCGCTACAATAGGTGGCGATATGGCTCCTTTCAGCTTGTTAGTAAAGGGCTTTTCCCCAGGTAACCTATTACGTCACAGACGTAAAAAATAACATTAACATTGATTGATGCGCAGAGCGCCTAGGCCAGTTTGTGTCCAATTGAACGTATACATGCAGGCATAAATCGATTCCCAATCGCGTTATGTAGGTGTCTTAGTCCGACTAAGAGAAATTCGATTTAGTATGATTTCAGTCGGACTAACATGTTTACGTGTACTTTAAAAATCCGGTTTTAGATGGACTGGCATAATGATTCGATTTTCTTGTTGTGTATGTAAAATATTGTAAACGTATTGACTGTTGGTCTCATTCCTCCACACGCCTCACATCATGCATGTTTAACTCCTTGAAGGTATGCAGCGTCGATCTAAATTCAGGTCACGCTGACACTTTCCCTCCTGGCAAAGTAATTCATATTGATTGAGTCATAAATGTCAGAGATTAAGTATGGAAGCATCAAATATGCATGGGTGTCCCTGTGCTGGCAGAGGGGCTCATTAAGTGATGCCCAGTTATCTGTGTTGGCGGGGCCATCGGGAGTCTCTGAGGAGGTTTTCGCTTGTCTTATTGGGGGGGGCTGAATGCTTCGGTCGAGTACAGAGTCCTGCTCATTTCCAATGGAGAGCTTACACATCCACTTTAAATAAGAACCTGCTAGAAGTCCCAGAAACACACACCCTGCCCGGCTTGGCAGTTATGTTCTGCATTTGACAGCTCGCATAATATATTTCTGGTGGTTGGTTCCCCGGGGGTGAGGAGGGCCTTTAGGGAAGGCCGCTGTTCAGCCGGCAGTCATCCTCTCTGATCACCATCATATCCAGTCCAGTCCATGTGGCTGAAAGACCAGTAGGGCTCGATGTGTCCCGCAGAAAAGCTTCCCTCCGTTTGGTTTCATTAAGTGACAAGATCTGCATAGAAAAATATCAAACTGCGCAGAATTCTAATTTGCATTAAGATTTAATCAACTCTGCTACTTAGAGCTTTAGAAATCTGTAAACCTTCGAAAACATAATGAAGTTCTGTGCTGGCATTTGCCATTTTCAACAAGTTTTGAACTCCTCAGGTAACAGATCTCTACCTTCCTTAGACAATTTGAGCCTCAGAATGATTCTGCAGGTTATCCCTTTTCAGTTTTGTTTGCCTGTTGTTCACTGAGGTTCTCGGGGCCTGCTTTTGGCTGCATGGGATCACTGTACTTTTTTGTTTTGCACAACGCCTCCTAGAGGATTGGAGTAGTTAAATATCAGCCCATGAAGCCCTCACAAGTAATATTTCTATTCTGGAATATTTGTCAGACTGGTGGAAAGAGAGGGCGTCATGACGGGAGACTGTGTAGGTCTAACGTATTGGTGTCGAGCCCCACTTGTGGGGCTGTTATCGAGAACAGACGGGACTGCATTGGCCACTCAGGCCGTCTCAGAGCTTCTCACCCCGGGACCCTGAGAGCCCGGCCTGTGTGTGGCCGTATATCCTGGCACAGGCTCTTTTATTAGCTATGCTGGAACGTTAAATCGGCCATGCACGGCAGATAAAGTCACTCGTTAATATAATACGAGAGGACAGGCCCTCTGGGGGTCGGCCAGTATTGAATAGTTTGGAGTCACGGCCGAGAAGGCCGTGCTTGTAGGAGAGGACCCGTTGGAGAACAGTCCCGTCTGGCCTCATGAACCTGGGGTGGGTCTCCCAGACCTCGTGTTCAGCGGGACCAGAGAGCGGCGCTGGCTTCGTCACACTCACTCACTATTTCATCCCCCGATTGCTGCCCCGGGCTTTTTTTTTCCTGTTAATGTGTCTTGCAGGCATCTGTTGGGGCGGGAGAGCGAGTGATTTCTCGGGCAGTAGAGAGGCAGCGAGTCCGACGCGATGGCCCCCGGGAGAACACACAGAGGTGTTTCTGCTTGGCCCCTGTGCTTCACGTCGTCCGCGATGTGAAGCGAAGAGTTGGGCACCTCTCGCTTTTAACGCAAACCTCCTCATTCTAGCGGAGAAGGCCGATGACTTGTACGAAGGCGGACTTTTGCTTTGAAGCCTGAAGAAGTTTGGCCGATTCTGCAGGTCACCATCTACAGCCTGTTATTTTAGCCGCATGCTTTCCTGGAGTCGTCAGTGTCATGGTAGATTCATTATAGCCAGGAGCGTCTTGGGGAGAGCCGGCCAGCTTTGATGTTGAAGTAGCGCCCCCTAGGTCCTTGATTGTTCACTGCTACTCCCCGTTCTGTTCTTGATTTGCCTTGATTGTCTGTGTCTGTCCGGGGATAACAACATTTGCCAGCTGTGTTGTAACTGGAGGCTCGCAAGACAGCCAGCTGTGAAAGCCATTTTCTGTGCAGGCGTGCTAGATTAGCAATACTTCGTGAGGCACTACCTTTCAACGGATCTACATGAAATGTTTCTGTGCTGCAGGGCACACAGTTACTCTAAAATCCTTCCACAGCCAGCCGTTCATCGATAATTGAAAAAGATACGAGTTTGACATTCTGTCTGTGGAGTCCATTGGTTCTTGTTTCAGGTTCCCATACAGCAGAATTCCAGTCTGCCCATCAGGTGTTGTCTTTACTGGGTTTCATGGTGTATCCCCGACCATCTCTTACTGTTAATTACTCAGAGTGACAGAAGCTTGCTTTACCAACCCCGATGAGCTTCACAGGCTCTTGTCTCTCGGCAGATGGGTTGACGATAAACGAGAAGACATCTTTTATTCTGATGCCAGTGTTTAAACGTATGTGATCTATAAGCATTTGGCCCCCTCCCCACTCCAGCTCAGCCCTGCTTTTAATCAAAGCAGCTCTGAAATGCAGAAATGATGGCTTTTTATGGGCCCTTAATGCATCATACTTGGCCCCAGCGGCTGGAAAGCCAAGGGAAGGATTTAACTTCGAATTCTTGACTAAAGGGATGGAGCACGTTTTACTCTGCGATCTGTATCCCCTGATATTTCAGTTACTGTTCATCGTTTTGTGCTCCGATTCAGAACTTCAACAAACATTAATATCTTAATATATAAGACTATAGCGCCGTTGTCTTTTGCGACTGGAGTTTGTTCTTGGCTTCCTGCCCAACGTCACAAACAGCCTAATCTCATCTCTTGGTCTTTGTTTAGCAGACATAGCTGTTGGCTATGAAAAATGACAAGCAGCATGTTTAATAGCGGTTTCATTTGTAAATGTGTGTCAGCGAAGCGGCAGAAATGTCTTTCCTGAGCACAGCATCTTAAGTTTTCGGGAAGTGTGTAAAGTTTCTTAGGTCCTCCCCTGGCCCTGGAGTTCAGGATCTACTAGACCAGGATCAAACAAGTGACACTTCAGTCAGGCTTAACAGAGATGCAGACTTATCATACTCTAACATAAGTTTTCCTTTCCAAGACCCTTAACCCGCAATTGCTCCAAGGACTGGCTGACTAAGGGTGTATTCCCACTTGGCCCATTGCCCTGTACTGTGCCTGAGCACGATTGTCCCCCCCCCCCCTGGTCTGTGCTTAACATTTCGGCCCTGAGTGCTTTCATTTGTGTGTTGCATCCAGTTGTTCCTGAATTGTCGTCCCAAATTCCCAGCAAACACTGCACCTCTGCTCTATAGACCAAAGTGATCCCTTTGCCATAAAGTTTATTAGACTTTAAAACCCGACAAACGCGTGATGCGTTGATTTTCACGCCCATTAATCCCAGGCTCGTATCTTTGGATAGGTACAACGAGCAGACATGAATCACATATTGTTGCAATCGAAAACTTTCTCGATTCATTCGTCTAAGTGTGCTAAAGTATTCCAGAATAATCCTGTGCTCAATGACTCATGTATTTCCAATATTTTCTACCAACACGCACCTAGTAATCCATAAAACAGGTTTTATTCACATCAGACAGAAAACAAAACACATATTTGCTTCCACAATGATCCACGTACTACCCTTCTGGGGAAAACATATAAATTTTATAATTTATTATAAGCCTACAAATAAAAAATGCAGCATTCTATGTATTAGGAAGACAATTACTTGATATTCTCATATTTATTCACAAAAGGTTTTATATGTATGTTTGTCGAGCTTCGTCAAGACGGTTGAAATAAGGTTTATGTTAAACAGTCTTACTGAATAACTGCCTTTGTCAGACATTACCACTGGTTCAGTGACTGAGTGCTGCGTCCTATTTGTAGTAGGTGTCCATACTGCAGGAACCTGTGAAGAAGAGGTCTAGGACTTGGCTGGCTTCCTCCTCTAGTCACTTTGCCGTAACATCAGGAGTGAGTCGGGCGCCTGTCTGTAATCCCTGAGGTCTGACCGCGTTTGTACCTGCAGCTTGGTGAAGCTCCATAGCCTAATACAGAAGCAGAGATGGTCCCCAGAGGTGCAACCTCATGAATAGGGACCCCCCCCCCTTCATCTCTCAGTGTTTTCCAAGCTAACTATCTAGTTTAGTGGCGTTTGTTTTGTTGGATTCTGAGAAAATTGATGGTGAAGTCGACCAGTATTTTTGGGGGGACCGTTGATAAGTCATTGCATTTCAATGGATAATTTCAGTGCTGTTTTTGAAAGAAATTGTGAGAAAGCATAGGTTGGCTGAAAAAGTAAGAAATGTCCTTTATTTAAATGGACTGAGAAATAAGTTTGCATTGTTATGGGACACCTTCTACACTTTGCTCCTGTCTTTGCACTTACCGCCGGTCCCTACCTTCAGTGCACCCTGGCCGGTTCCTCCGGCTCTCCCCTGCCGCTCAGCCTCGTCTCTGGTTGGTTGGCAGATGCCGCTGCTCTTGTCTATCGCCAGCCAGCCGTCAGAGTGAATATGACCCAGCGGCTGACAGCGAACACGTTGGGGGAGGCGTGCTGGTCCTTACCCATCCTGGCACGGCTTGGCTTTAATACGTCGACTGGCTGTTAAAAGCTGGAAAAAATGGCTCTTTTTATTAAGAAGGGCCTCAGACGTAACCCTTCCTTTGATTAAAGCTGCGGGCCTCTCTCGGTGTCGGTGGGGCTCATTTCACGCGTGATGTGAGAGGGCCGCTCAGCTGTCAGCAGCCGCTTTATGAGCTGCAGTCACATCTGACATGCTGCCGCACAACAGCCATGATTAACTGCTGGCTTATCTGCCGCCTCGCCTCCCTGCCCGCCTGTGGGGGTACATCCCGGGCCAGCCCCGCACAATCACCAGGCGCGCTTACCAGGGAGTCTGCATTTGTGGGTGATTAGAAAAGCGACTCCCAGTGTCTTATTTTGTTGGGGATGCGTTCTGCTCTCCCGATAGCCAGATACATAGCCAGTGGCATACAATGCAAGATGTAAACATTTGATAATGTTGCTCAGCTAATTTTAGAGGTGGATCTCGTTGTGCCCTCGGTGGCGCGTCCCTCCCCCGTGTGGTGAGCCCCCACCTCCACACATCTTGAGCTAAACCCGTCTTCAGGATCCATCTTGTTTTTCCTTCCTCAGTCTGGGCTCGAACTGCAAGCTTATGCAGTAACTTATACATGCTACTGCAGTTACTCCAGTGTTGCAGTGACACCAGTTGTCCACTGGGGTTTTTATAGCTGGTTTTTCAAATTACATGTTAATTTTATATTGAATAAACTTTTTAGACAATGCATTGTGTTTACATTTCACGCTATTCAGTTATTGCTTAAGGCCTTGTATACCACATATTTCTGTTGGTACTAACAAAGACAATGTGTGTTTTATGTACTTGGCATGGATTTCTGGCCTCTTTGTGCATCTAAATGTTTATACAAGTAGTATTTTGGGGATAAAAAGGTTTCAAAAGCTCCTGGAGACGGCCATGCTGCTTACAGTGACGCATTGTTTCACCGCAAATATTTGTTCTGTTGTATGCGGTTATTACCTGTCGTTGTGTGAGTGCCTGCGCACAGGGACCAGTCTTGTGGCTGTCCTTATCACTGACGTACAAGCGGAACATCTGCATGTTCTTAGAAGTGATGAAAGAAACCCTTTCTGGCACTGGACGTGATGGTGGTGGTGGGGGTGTCGCTTCTCAGCCGCTCTAGCTGGGAGCAGACCGCACTCGTACATTTCCCGCTGAGTTGTTTACCTGAATGGCAGCGATCGGAGCGGTAATCCGGTTCATTAGGCCGTGTTGAGGCAGAGTCCTTTGTCAGCCTCGACGTCTTGCTTTTCAAAGGAGTGGTGATCATGCCAAAGCTCCACCATACCACACAGAACTGAGTCCTCCTCCCATGAAGTTCATGTCAGATACTTACTAAATAGTCCAACAATATCCTGCGTTAATTAACTGCACAGAAGCTGCCTGTTCTGTTTGGTAGCAGTGTCGGCCATTACGCTCCTTACACTGTCCGGCTCATCTTAACATCCTGTTG
The DNA here is from genome assembly GCA_026777985.1 of Mormyrops attenuatus. Classification (NCBI taxonomy): domain Eukaryota; kingdom Metazoa; phylum Chordata; class Actinopteri; order Osteoglossiformes; family Mormyridae; genus Mormyrops; species Mormyrops attenuatus. Next base: position 17,312,933 of record JAODKC010000045.1, read on the forward strand.
ATTTGATACGGAGAGAACAGCGGATTATTTTCTTGGGGCAGCAATTGAACACGACATCGTAGCCTGTTTACCAGGGTCTCGCTGGCGGCAGAATTGGGCGATCTAGGGGCCGCAGTGTCCTGTGACATCGAGCTTTTATGACGGCCGCTTAAAAACTGTTTACGTGGCCCAGCAGACGGCTGCCCCCAGCATGGACGACTTTTAGGCTTTAAGGGAAGGAAGTTCGGCATGTTATGCTGAGTATGCGAGTGCTTATTTTCAGACCCATTGGTTTCAAGGTTCATCATAGCCATCTGCCTGATCAAAGGCTGGAAAAACGTGGCATGGGTCTCTGAGTCATAATTACCCTTCCCCCCCGTCGGGAGTCCAGCTGCCAGGGCAGGAAGCTGAGGAAGAGGGGCAGGGAGGACGCTTAGGAACAGGCCGTGGGGGGCGCCGCTCACCGATTTATGAGTCGTGAGAGGGCCCTTTTGGGGTTGCCTTAAGCGAGACTGAAACCAGATCCCAGAGAGTGATGGAGAGTGAGATGAGAATGGGCGGTTGTCACGGCAACGCCAGAGCACTGCTAAAATCTCTTCTGAAGGGTTTGGACGGGGTGTAAGCAGGCTGTAGGTGGAATAGAGGGCCGACACTGGGATGCGGGAGGCTTGGAGCTTTGAAAAAGAGCCCCCTCCCACCCCCAACATCCCAAAGATGAGTCTGTGCATTATTTCTCAAGAGTAGCTGGAAGTGCACCTCCGCCTTCTCAAGCGCAGCTCAAACGGGCGGGAGGGGAAACCTGATTATTCTAAGAGAATCCCAGCCATATCCCACCCCGAGAGCAACCGTTCACATTTTAGTGCCAATTTGAAAATGAGAGATAAGAGAATAAGGTTCTTTTGAAGGTTTGAGACTCGCAGAGCTTAAGGCTAACAAGCAGATGAGTGTGGTGCCACATGGGTGTTAGATCTGTGTGCCAACCTCCCTGCACCTCTGGTGTCTGTGAGGCTTTGCACTACCCCCCGGGATTTCCTTATACCGCATGCTTTGTCATTTATACTTAATCTTGACCAAGCAAGCAGAACAATCATTGCTAATGCTAAGACACTAGACAATGATTCTCTCTCCACATGACACAGGCTGTCCTACTTCATGCTACAATCGATTCGTTAACACCCGTGCAGTTATGTTAAAATGTGTAAATTTTGGCAGAGCGATAAAGATGGTGTTACTTTGTGGAGAATCGCCACCCTCAAAGCTGTGTGGTGGCATCCATCCTGTGTCTCCTACCCCTCTCCTGTAAGAGACCAAGGTCGGTTTGTGTGGAGCAGGAACCATTTCATACAAGGCTGGTCTTAAAATAGAGCTTCCAGTATGAACAGCAGTCAAGCTCGTGTATCTGATGTAGAAGCTCTCAGATGATGTCATCTGGGATCTAGGGGTCTGGATAGAACAGGCTGACCGGGACGTCGGTCCTGAAGAGCCTCAAGCTGCAACACGATCTCTAGTCGTGCTGTGGCCCTGCCTTCTCAAGTGTGCATCTGTTGATTACTCCATTTCATACCGTTTTTAGCGGGGATGTCCCGCATACGTGCCCTTCGACAGTGTTAAACGCTGTATCTTACTGCTCCAGTCTGTCTGGTTGTTCCTTAAGCTTTCAGTGAACCATAAATAATTGATCAATACCTGCAGGGCTGTACTCATCTGTGCTTTTTTATATCGTGAGAGATACAGATACAGTTTAGTTGCCTTTATTCTCTCTCCTCCCTTCTGGTAAGAGCTCAGATGTTGGCCTGTTTGCCTCTCGCAGTTTTTAAATTTGTTGCGGTTTTCAGCTATAGGGTCCTAATTGTGATTCTGCTGTTCAGTGGCTTGGGCCAGCCACACGTATGGAGAACAGACAGCAGAATGGGACATGAGGCCTTGACGCCGTCCTAATCAGCCCCTCACTCCATAATCTGAGTTGGTGCTTCATCTGTGTGTTTGTGTTTTTTTTTTTTCCCCCCCTTGAAAAGCGACCCACCTTAAAGCTTTAGGGCTCTGACCTTTTTTCCTGCACGAAAACGGGGCAATTAATAACGGGGTGACCTGGAAACAGGATTAGAAGTAATTTAACGTCCCGTTTGCGTCTCCAGTGCACATTTGGCACTGTCACGATGGCTGGATTTCGCAGTGAATTTAGACACCAGGGCTAACTGCTCTGTTTTCCATCGGATTCCGCTAGCTTTGACTCGCGTTTTTTTTTTTCTTTCTTTTTTAGTAAATTAACGGAAGCAATACAGAAGGAAAGTCTCGGGCCATTTGAAAGTAGGTGACTGCGGAGTAGTTATGCGGTTTTAATGAGGGGTGGGCTGAGGCATCGCCTGTCTCGTGACACCCAGACCTGGACATGGGCAGGGCAGGCGGGCAGGACCCCCAGTATTTCCGCAGTGTGTTGGCATGTGTGGCAGCCGTGCCGTATCAGCGATGTGACACTACAGCCCTAGGGAGGGTCGTCTGTGGCTCAGCGGTTAGGCCTCGCTCATACCCCAAGCTTTGCTCTCCCATCATGCAGCGGGAGAGCAGTGACATATCCCACCATGCAGCGGGAGAGCTGTCACGTAACCCAGCATGCAGCGGGAGAGCAGTGACGTATCCCATCGTGCAGCAGGAGATCCGTCACATATCCCATCATGCAATGGGAGAGCCTACACATATACCCCATCCTGAAAAACGCATTCCAGTGTAAATAACAAGTAATGTTTTATTTCTGCCATGCGCTAGGTCACACGGCAGGCTCATTTCAGCCTTTAAGTTGTAAGTTAAACCGTATCACTCACCGGAGACACGGGCGCTGAATTGGCCGCTTCATTACGGTATCTAAAGATTTGTGGAGTACAGAAAAACAATGGGCTGCCGACTGAAGTGCGGCTGTCTGCGGGCTCCTCCGCGGAGCCCTGAATGCCCTCTTTGTTCTCGCGGAACATTTCAGAGGAGCGATAAGAGTGCTGGCCCAGAGTCCATGCTGCTGAATGGTCAGGTGGGCTGAAGTGCGTGTGCGCAACCAGCCTCGCCTGTGAAAAGAGGCCATTGTTTGACTCGGGTGCCTAAACGCTTTAGCGCCCCCTGGCTACTTTATGCTAATGTCGTTAGTGAGGAATTCCCGTCTGCCATCAGGAGAGGCTGCCAAATCGCCGCGGGTGTAAGATATTTGGCTTTGTTTGCGAGTCTCCTGGAAAGCCACACAAGTTTAAACGGTCTGGTGATTCTGGGGAGCGGTGGCGTCGATGACGGAGGTGCGAAGGTGTGGATGGCGTGAAGGCGTCCGAAGGGAGAACCGCTGGCCTTCCTCGCAGTCCCCGTATAGATCGCTTTCCTTTGGAGATCCGAGGCGCCGGAGCTTCTCTGAAGGCGGGGCACGCCATGCGGTTCGTGTCTCTGACCAGCGTACTGGATAAGCGGCAGCAGGAGATTCCTAATTGTCATATAATCCAGGATATTTTGTTGTTGTTGATATAGTCTTGGAAATTGCTGTAGTCCCTTTCTTTGGAACTTCAGATTAATGTCATTTGCAATATTATTTTTTTTAAATGCTGCCATGTCATGCAGGATGATTATGATGATTTTATTTTTGCCTCACATCAGCTGCCTTTGTGTGTTTGCTGCCCCCCCCTCCCCCCAGTGCATTTGTCTGCTAGGTGTTCTGCTCCTTTCTGGGTGAAGCTCGTTCATGCCAGCCATCCATGGCAGTGAGCTGGCGCCACACACTCCCCCACGCTGCTGTGCAGATTTACCCCCCCCAGGTGTCCCGCGTGCTTGCGGCAGAACAGTGGTGCTCACATGGTGCGCGTTACTCCGTGCACCATGTGACCTGCTGCCCGCAAGCCTCCCACTCGGCTGACAGCGGTCCGGCGGAACCAACGGCAGCACTACAAAGTGCTCTCATGTGCAAAGCCATCTGTGGACTTTTAGAAGAAAATGTTCTTTTTTTAACGTTAAATAATGGCCTGGTCTGTTTTCCTGCTTGTCCCTGACTTCCTAGGGATCTGTTTACAGGATGTTGGGTTTTTTTTCATGCCTTTTATCACCCTCCCCATTCTCTGACGGTGTGAAAGACCTTCTTATAGCCGTGGGGATGCCTCCATCCATCCATGCACATTTAGCAGATGATTTAATCTAAATTGACACTTTTTCATTAAGCAAGACAGTCCCTTGAGCAACTGGGGTTTAAGGGTGTCGCTCAAGGGTCCAACAGTGAAACCACTCTGCCGACCATGGGATTACAACTGGCGACCACACGTTACGGCACAGTGTCCCAACCCACTGAATCATGCGCTGTGGCGCATTACCGTCTTTCAGTACAGTGACCCTTACTGATCGTGTCACTCGGGTACAAATCCATTTATAATATTACATTTCCGAGACCGAATTCAGCTGACTGTGTGTCGGTGAACTAAGCTGACGTTGTTTCTCGGATGATTCACCTGATAGTCCTTCAGAAGAGCTTTGCTTTCGTATCTCTGCTTTCAGGCGGTTTGTAACTGAACACTGCCTCTGGTTGGAATCTCTCTTATCCAGCCATGTCTGAATCCTCTTCGTTGGAATATCGTATGCATGTGTACGTTTCCGTTGCCCTGGCTGTCGGTCCTCGGCGGGCGTCTCTTAGGTGGCCGCCAGCTGTCGCCGTTCGCCATTCTCAGTCTGCTGCGCCCGTGTCTAATGTGCCAGCGCGCGTGTGCTTCTGCAGCCGTGTGCCTGCATTGGCCTGCGCACACATTCATGGGGAGCCAGTCCAGCTCACAGAGGGCCCTTGTCTCTGAGCACCTTAAAAAAAAGCCCTCTAGTTCTTAAGAGGCTTTCCGGAGTTTTCCAGAAGGTCATGGTGCATTTTGGTCCTGGATGGCACATGGGGGAGTTTTAGGCAGAAAGCTTTCTATATGCTTTGTGTGTGTGTGTGTGTGTGTGTGTGTGTGTGTGAGTGAGAGAGAGAGAGAGAGAGACCAAATGTCCCCACCACGTGATGAATACCTGAATTCCTGGTCCCCATAAGGAAAAACCCCATTTCCAAAAAATCTGTAAATGCAATAAAAAAAACTAAAAATGCCAAAGCTCTTGTATTTTGTTTGGTTACTTATGGATATGGTTTGGGCTGGGTGGGGGTTACGGTCATAGTTAGCATTTTTCCCATAAAAATGAAGGAGTGGTCCCCACAAAGACATGATTACAGGTCTCTGTGTGTCCGTGTGTGTGTGCTGCCTGCCTGCCTTTGTTTACACTCTGCATAGCATCACCAGGTATTTCTGCTTTCAGCTGTGAGTGGACAGCAGCTCTGTGCCCACTGGAAGTGCCATTAAGGAAATGAACATACTCACTCCCTAATAAGTCTCTTTGCTCTGCATGGCTTCCCCGTCCTGCATACCTTGTTGAAATACTTTATCTGAGCATTTCCACCTCATTATCCCCCCACCCCCCCAAACCCCGGTGGTCTCGGCTTGTCTCTGAAGTCGCGTTGCTCCTGAAAGGACCGTTTGTGCGGGACCGCTCGGCCGGCCCTCTTAGCATGCCAGTACCCGCTCACTCCCCGCGGGGTGACCGTCTCTGTGCCCAACGGGGCCCACACCACCCACAGGGTTCCGGGTGAAAAGCGGGGGGGGGGGGGGGTGCGAGGGTCTCAATTGTTTTATCTGTGTGGCAAATCATGGTGGGACAGGGTGGAGGTAGGGCTGCCCATTTAGCTGTCCCTCTCAAGCCCCATTGACAGGACAGGCCTCAGCTGTCGTGTGAGCATTAACCTCTCTGTTCCTCTGGGAAGAGGACCCATGATGGACCCTTCATAGTGGCCTCTTTTGTGTCTGCCTGGATTTTCGCTATTAGTGATGTCAGTGTGGCTTTTGTCGGTCGGACCTGAAAGTCTGCTTTTCAGCCAGATTATATTTTGTCTCACCATCTCTGTGCGTGGGGGGGGGGGTTTAGGGGGAGGTTTTAAGGCACACATGAAACGTGTTTGTGGAGAGACAGCTGCTTCTTTGTAAGCAAAGCTAATTCTTTAATTCCTGAGACATCTTTTGATTTGGGGAGGGGGGGGCAGTCTCTGCTGTTCTTTAGATTAAAACCACTCCAGTTCCAGGACAGTTCAAGGGCTCTGGTCATCTGAAGACACTAATAGACTTATAATGAACAGATGAATGGCTTTATTTCCTCTGCCTGTAATCTGGATGGAAATCCCTCTGAAGTCTCCAGTGGAAAACTAGCTTAGGGTCACCTTTGATCGTCCAGCCATCTTCTAGTCACTTATCCTGGTCAGGGTCGTGAGGAGGCTGAGTGGCTGCAATACACTCACAGGATGCCAGAAACTTTAATCAGAACTATTTTTCTGCAAAGTGTCCCCGAGGCATAATGTGTATAGTGAATTGGGTTTCTGATAATGTTATACCAGCGCTTACTCATTAAACGGTCGCAGTGTGTGCTGAGTGGCAGGCGCTCTCTCATAATAATTATCACTCTTTGTTTGTCACTCAGCACAGGGAGGTTGAGTTCACCTGGGGGGGGGGGGGGCTCGGGCCCAGGTGTGCCGGGAGGCTCATGGGTGCCTCCTCCACCAGGTGTGAGGGCAAAAACACCAGGTAGTCGGTGCTCAGCCCTTGGGGGGGGCTGGGTCCAACCCACATATCCCGTGCTGAGCTTGGACTCTGCGTCTTTGCTCCCCAAGGGGTCAGCGTCTGGAGAAACAAAGGCTGTAGCGGGGGGGGGGGGCGGACAAAGAGGCGATGGCCCACCCCTCACATCATGTCAGAGAAAACAGATCGAATGTCCTCTTATCCAAACTCGTAATCTTCCTCCAAAATGGTAGAAGGATTTGAAACGAGAAGCTATAAAACTATGTGTCCTTTGTTTGTCGTTGGCACTCATGCCCCAGCAGTCATGCACACACTTAAACGGGAATCCTTAAAATGAGGATATCTGCCCTAAATATAGCTGTCCTGAAAAGTCAGCTTGTCACTGCTTAGTATTCTCCAATCGGACACTTCCGTCCTCCCCAGCCTGTGTTTGAGTGGCTGGTCTTTTGTTGTGCCCAGAACGCTGATCTGAGATCAGAGAACTCACCTTCTCATGCCCTCAGTGGGGGGAGGAGGGGGCAGTGCCTGGCGAGAGTGAGGAAGAATAGTGCTTTGTGGTTAGTCATCCTCCGTCTAGACGCATGCCTCCTTGTCGCGCTCCCAGGTGCTGGGTCTCTCCCTCCGTTTCTCTCTCCTTGGGTGCCCCTCCCTCCCTGCCAGTTTCCAAAACAAGCGCCTCGGTTATGATTTCAAAGGTGCCACGGAATGGCGGCTCGTCCAGACTGATTCAGGATCATCCATGTGTGTCGATGGGCACCCTCCTTCTCCTCGCAGGAAGGGAGGTGGCAGGGGCTGGGCGGGCGCCACATTCCAGAGTGGCATGGTTTCCTGAGCGTCGCACGGCACTATGCAGCGTCTGTCCTCACCGCTTGATGGCCAGCCTGCGCATTCCAGACCCGTCATGCCTCTTTCAGTGTGGTAGCGGCATGTTTGCCTATAGCCCACCTGTGGGCTGGGGTTACCCGGGGTCAGGACAAGCCTGTCGCATGGCCCTGGTTTTCTGAGTTAACTAAAAGTAAACGATGGTTTATGGGTGTACTGGGTCTGCGAGTCTCACCTCGTTAAATCGGACTCTGCATTCCGAGGCTCACCGGCCGTGGGATAATAATTCAGAATTGTGAGCTTGGCACTCCGATGCTTACCCAAACGCTTGTGATGCTACATTAAAAGTTGTGACATGGGCTGCATGGCGATTGTCTCCAGGGCAATCCTCTTGGCTTTTACGGGGACCCAGCTCTCCGTCTCTCCTTGCACACCCGCAAATTCAAAACAAATGGAGACAGAGGGATTTGTGATGGAGTGCAGCACAATCTTAGTGCTGGCAGCAATTATTCAGGCGTAAATACCTCATAGACGGCTCCCTCTCTGGTCAGTGCTCCTGTAGGACTGTAAAGACTGTTGTTTATAACTGATCTCCATAAAATGAAGCTTTTGAAGGCAGAGCAGGTCACCATATAGAAACACCTGGAATTTCTGAGGTGAATTGAATGAAACGTATAAATATTACCGGCAGCACTTGTTTGACAGCCGTCTCTTCTCTTTCCCACAATCCCGCAGTGCTGTGCACACACGCCTCACCCATCCAATTCACCAAAGAGCCCAAATCGCAGGACGCCCTGCACGGCCGCAGCGCCATGCTGCGCTGCGAGGTCAGCGATGCCTCCGACGTGTACTATAGTTGGCTGCACGACGGCCAGCCTGTGACAGACACGCAGCGGCGCTTCCAGGAGGGTGGAAACCTCAAGTTTGCCGCTGTTGACCGTCGTCTGGATTCCGGAAGCTTCCAGTGCGTGGTGCGCCGCACATCTACCGGCGAGGAGAGCCGCTCCACCAACGCTTCCTTCAACATCAAATGTGAGCCTGCCCGTCTGAGCGTGTGTAAACACCTTCATTATTAACTACATACATTTTAAAAATACATTTTGTCATGACACCACGAGCGCCTCGAATCTTAGTAGGGAAATTTTCTCCTGTCCGCCAGTGGATCCGATGCGCCATTTGTCACAAAATACCCTTCAGTCATTAATTAATCTTGCCCTCGGGACACAACCATGATTTCTTTCCTAATTTAAAAATGTAACACATTTGCATTGTTTGTTATTATTTCAAAGGCTTTTTGTGGCTGACTTTTAAAGTAATAGATCACTCCTGTCTTGCTAGCGGTTTATTATTTTCTCAGCTTGCATTTTATCTCTCACTCAGCTCATTCCTTCACTCATCTCAATCCCCCTCTCCCTCTGTCTTCGTCTCCTGGCCTCTCGCTGCTTTCATGTGTCTCTGAGGAGATCCACATCTCACAACTCTAACCCGGAGCATCCATGCTCCAGCGGTCCCCCCATAAGAGCCTGTTTATGGCTGCCCCCCCGGCCCGATAGTGTCCACTGAGCGGCTGTTTGGATCCGCCTCCTTTGTTTGCCAGCGACGTCTCATGCTGAGGTCTCACTGGGGAATCTCTCTCTTCGACTGCTTCCAGTCTCCTGTCCTCCCCACTGCCTTTTCACGCTTCTCTGTCTGCGGGGCGTTTTTGAAAACAACATGTTGTTCAAGTGTTTCTTTCCCCCTTTTTTCAGTTTTAAATCTGTATTTTAAAAACACAAACGAAAGGCTCTGCGGCTGTGAAGGCATGAGGGGAACATGAGCCGTTAAACCCGAAAAATAAACCTAGAGGGGAGGTCAGACAAAGACCCCCTTTTATACAGTTTGCAAAGATTAATTGCCTGTAGTTTAGCCACATGCATCCGATAACAAGAGGGGTCAGCAGAAGGCAGCGTGTTTCTGTAGTTGGTGTGAAGAGATGCTGTGAATTGGCTGCTTGTTTTTGGTAAGGAGAAGCCAGGAGGTGCCAGGTCTCCTGGGGCCCAGGGGCGTCTTGTTTGGGGAGTTTAAAAAATGGAGCACAGCAAAAGTGGACCTTGCTTGCTGGCCTGGGTGGAGTTTCGCCCAATAGCAGCTCTGCAGATGTTTGTTGAAGGTGCTGATGGGAAATGTAGTCCAGTGGTGTTTCCGTCGCTGATCTGTTTCCATTCTGGCATTCTGGCTGTGGACCTCAGTGTCCCGAACTCTGAGTTTGCCGGGACGTGCTGACAGAATGCTCAGACTCCGTGAAGCTGAAAAGTCATAATGTAAAGTTACCCCCAGGGCACGCAGTTAGTGTCATGGCGCTTGTGTGTCAACACGGGCAGAGGCGTGTTGGAAGAGACAGACCCGCTTGCTGGTCTCGGCGGCCCGTCCTGGCCCCGGGTGCCGAAGCACTGACATTGCAACGCCACCCCCCCTCAGTCCCTACGCCCACGCTGGAAGTTCTCCGCATCCTCGCTGCCAAGAACACAGATGGGGGCAGATAGACTGAGGGAAATTCGAGCAAAACCGGGGGGATTTTTTTTTCCAAAATGTTGCTTTAAATAAGCTGTTAATGTGCTGCTGAACACTGTGGGCTGGAAACCCGCCCTGGGCACCAAAGCGATCTGCTAATCAGGATCCACAATCGGCGGGGGCCGCGACAGAAACGGCTTCAGTAGCTCCGAGGAGAAATGTATGGAAACACATGACCCTGATAAAAGTTAGTGATTACAGACCGAAAAAGCAGGAATGTGATGCGAAGGAGTTTCATTTAGGGACCTAGAAATATCTCCTGGGGTGTGACTGGGGCTCTCTGAAGTGAGACTTATGGAGGGGATCATTGAGATCAGTGAGCATGTGGGGTTCACGTGGGGATCCCTCCCCTGTGTAGTTTGCATATGGGGTACCTGTGGGGATCCCTCCCCTGTCTAGTTAGCTTGTGGAGTTCACTTGGGAATCCCTCCCCCGTGTAATTTACATGCACGGTTCGGGTGGGCATCCCTCCCCAGTGTAGTTAGTATGTAGTTAGCATGTTGAGGTCATGTGGAGATCCCCCCCCCCCCCCCGCCGGTCATATGCAAGCTGTTTATGGAGGGAAAAGCCCATCCACAGGAGACTGGGGGAGCCCCAACCACAGTCGCAGTGTTTATAGGTGGGCTGCCTTCGATTTAAATATAAACAGCTGCATCCTCTCTCCCCCCCCTTTTAAAAACGTGTGCATGTGCCCTGCTGGTTCACTGGGCTGCCGTCACCCAAATATTTCTGAAATGCTGATTTTTATTTTCCCCCCTCCCTTTCCATAGTCCTGTGGTTCTAAACGAAGCTGTCGTTCCCTGACCAGTGAGGCCTGCATAGCTAAATTGGGAGGGACTGAGAGAGCCTGGCTCCATCCCAGTCAAAGCCCCCATGCTCTGGCTTACAGTTCCAGTGCCCTGTTGAATGGGGACTGCATTCCTCTGCTGGTTGTGATCGATCATGCTGCTGTACTTTCGGATCGATGCAAACCCTAGATGGACTCTGATAGATGTGACCCCCCCGGGTATGCGCGTACCCCTGTCAAGCTAGAAGCAAACGGCTGGAACTGCTGCAGTGTCAGGCCCTTTCCTCTTCTCCATTTTTACAGTATCCATTTGGCTACATCATTCGCCGGCACATTTGGCAGCTTCCCCTGCCTCACGGCACTCTTTATTATTGAGACTCAATTCCTTTTGACATTTAACCCCTGCACTTCACATAGTAAGTCGCTACAGAGGGGGTGTATTAGATGGACAATGGGAACTTTTTTTCTGCTGTAAATGATGAAAATGAATAATTCTGACTGTAAAGGCCACTTTGCAGCACTTAGCCAGTCATAAATAAAAACGAAGCGACCCTTTGAAACATTTCTAGTGTCGGCGCTACAGTGGGGTCCTTTGTCCTCTCATTGGCTGCATTTTAAAGCCTGTGCCTTTTTTTTAATGGAAAACATTTGCCATGGCAACGGTTAATCTCATGCTATTTAAAATGATGTCATTTGAGCCCACAATAGAACTTCGTCCCCCAGAGTCTTTTCCATTGTACGCATTTTCCTTATGAGGTGGCAGATTGATTTGAATACATGGTTCTGAGCATAGCTGTAATACCCTCACTGGAGTCTGATTGGGGGGTTGGGGGGCTGGTAGACATTTCTGTGAAGCAGTGCCTCAGTGTCACTTTAATGGGTAACCTTAAATTTCAAAACTTGCTATGTTTGGGTAGCGCCATTCAAAAAGATGCCGATTGTTATTTTCATTGGGATGCTTTTACTGCCTTGTGGGGGTGGGTGTATGGGTTACTATCATCAACCACTTTCAAAACACACAGCCAACAAGTATAGAAACATGAAGTTAAGCTAAGCATTCAATGAACAGAAGCTTTATTTGCTCTTAAAGGAACAGTAGCCATGTATACCGGATGCCACCTAGGAGTGTATTGCGTTAAAGGTGTTTGCCATAACAGTTTGAGTAAGCAGACTGTTTATACTCTGCGTAATCTGTGTAGATCTGTAGCCACACAGAAATGTCAGCATTGTATAGTAACGGTAGTGTGGTGTCAGTGCTGATAAGCTAAAGGCCCAGCCTTCACTGAGTTGGGGGGTGTTGTGCCCGGCCCTCCCACCTGTAATCTCTCTCTGGGCTCTTGGCCTCACACCAGAAGCGTGTCCGCCTGCTTTATGGGCTGCCCAAGGCCAATGGGGCCTCCTGGAGGTACTCGGGGGACCATCTGAATCCCCCACAGAGGAAACGGCAGCCATTGGGAAACATCAGTGTATAAACATGGGGGGGGGGCTGACCCCTCCCCCACCCGCTGCACTTTTCCAGCAATGTTAAAAGCCATTTTTTTCTCATTGAATTTCCCATCCATCAGGGCTATATCGGAGGAGACGGGAAAGGCTGAGTACCGACCCAGATACCTTTACAGACCCCCCTAGCTCAGTGAGGAAGGGGCAGCTAACAGCGTCTGTAAACCACAGAAAATGATAGACCTGACTGTGGTTGATTAAGCAGTCAAGATCACAGCTATTTTTGTTTTTCTTTTTTTTTCATGCTCTTCATTTGAAGTGATTCCTACCTACCTTATGGTTTGTAATCATTTTATGAATTTTTCTTTCCCATTGGGCATATCACATTCTAATTTTTAAATAAACTGTTGAAAAGCCGCTCACTAACAGTCTTGTAAGCCTCACTTTTCACTCGGCAACTTTCTATGGAAACATTTGAATTTTGAGATTCGATTTGGCCCCTGTGCTGGAAAAGTACCTCTGGTGCTGTGCTCTGCTGGTCACATGACCAGGTCACATGATCAGGTCACAGACATGTCTTCACCCTGCACTCAGGATGATGGCCTCTTTGTCGGGGTCACTCAGGATACCGGACTCGTCTTTTTCAATTTTTCTTTTGTTCTCTGGACTTTGAGAAGTATGATGCGTGGCTGTCAGCAAGCTTTATTTTATTATTTTTTTTGCATTAACTTGCCCTCAGTGAGATGCACTCAAGACTAAAAGGTTTTCCCATTTAATATGATGTAAAAAACATATCCTGCTCTTTTCAGGGCTGGAGAGCGGGGGGGTGACTTTGAAGGAGCCAGCGTCGGAGGCGGAGATCCAGAGCTCCTCGGCGGTCACCCTGCGCTGCCACATCGACGGACACCCCCGGTAAGAAACATGACCCCACACCCCCCAAGAGGTCACCCCAGACCTCCCCCGTCTCTGAGCCTCCCCCTGTGTCTCCCCAGACCGACTTGCCAGTGGTTCCGGGACGGCACTCGACTCACAGAGAGGAGCCACCAGATCAACAACAAGGAGCGCACGCTGACGCTGGCCAGCGCCAGCCCCGACGACAACGGCGTCTACTTCTGCTGCGGCAAGAACGCCGCCGGGCAGCTCTGCAGCCAGGGCAATTTCACCCTCAGCATCGTCGGTGAGCCACGGCTGCCACTCACTGGCACCTCTGCAGTCCCGCTCATCGTGTCTGTCTGCCGCTCTCGGGTTCTGGGCCACTGGTGTATAATCACATTACTGCACTATCAAGAATCTTATTAGAGCAGGGTTTCCCAATCCGGTTCTCAGGGACCCACAGACAGTCCACATTTTTGCTCCCTACCGGGCAGCTGGGAGGGAGCAAAGATGTCGACTGCCTGTTAGGGAACTCGGAGGGAGAATAAACATGGACCGGCTGTCGGTCCCTGAGGACCGGATTGGGAAACAACTGCTCTAATGAGATTTCTGATAGTGCAGTAATGTGATTGGTGATCTTGCTCTCCATGAGACACACACAGGTAAGCTTGTGGGTCCCAGTGTAGGATCAGCCAGAGTCCGGTGCCCCTGGAGCAATTGGGGGTTTAAGCCCTTGCTCAAGGGCCCTACGGCACTATCAGTCCGTTGGCCATGGGATTCGCACCTGTGACCTTCTGATTACAGTCAGACCTTACCGAGTACAGAATCCTGGCGTGCTGAGCCACAAAATAATGTGAGCCCGTGTGCCATCCAAGCTGGCTTTCTCTGGGCATCCTGGGAAAACTCACCGCATGTGAATAGGCAGGTCCTGGCTTCCACTTAATCACTCCCACTGCTAAAGGAACTGGAGGCAGCAGTTGATGTTTGTAATGTCAGCTTGCAAAGCAGAATCCTCTTCTGACAGGATGAAGATCTGGACCTGACTGGATATGTGTGGTCCTCTTTGGTACTACAGACTCTCTCTGGCACTGAGAATGCCTGTTAGAAGGCTGGGGGGGGTGGGAATTCTGCGATTTAATGCATCGCCTGAAATATAATGAAGGTCATTTCAAGGTCATGTCAACTTATCAAAGTCATGGAGCTTGAATCACCCTGAGGTATGACAGTGTTCTGTGTGAGTAGAGCATCTGGGGTCAGGTTGCCGCAGACTTGAGTATAAAGTCAGCAGCGTGTCGGGGAACTCGATACGGCCGGTCTTACCTACAGGAGAGCACATTCCTGCTGTATTCACAGGATGTGGTTGCCTGTTGAATCAGATAAACATGTTCAGGCTGCACTCGCACCCCTCACCCTTTGACTATGGATTCTGCGACACGTTCGGTGAGATCGGTGAATGCCCCCCCCCCATTACGGACAGATATGGCTGACGTGTGCCCACCTGTAGCTCTCTGCTGATGTCTGTTAGCAGCCTTTAATAAGGACTGGTATGTGAGGCCAAAGATGGGGGGGGGGGCTCACCTGCTTTCCTCCCTCATTGTATCTAACCCCCCCTGTCCTCCCCAAGTCCGCTGCCTCCTCCTCTTGCTCCTCTTGCACCTCCTATCGTCTGCATGTTTTCTGTTTACCGCCGGTTCCTGACCGTTTGGCTGAGCCACTTGTCGCCTGTTCAGCCTAATCCCACAGACCTGGGGGGGGGGGGGCGGCTTTTGGAAACCCTGTACGTACTGCTGCCACCTTGGACCAGCTTCAAGGCCGCTGGATATATTTAGAGCGTTGTAGCCTCCCTGTATAAAAAGTAGAATCGGAGCAGTGTTAGATTAATGCTACATTTAAGGAGAGTGCCTCTGAATGCCGGCTTTTTCTGGAGCTCATGGTATCACCAGCCTCATGCTGGGGTTTGTTCCAGCAGGGTTCTGCCATCAGCCTGGCTGTTTGATCTGGTGACCATCTTTCCACCTCAGATAAGAGCTTCCCTCAGGCGACGGTGATCCCTCAGGACCAGGTGGTGCTGCGGAACGAAGAAGCGGCTTTCCACTGCCAGTTCAGCGCCGAGCCGCCTCCCGTCGTAGAGTGGTACCACGAAAACGAGCTCGTCAGCAACAAAACCCGGTACCCTTTCCGAAATAAGCACAGACACTGCTGTCAGCGCTCTCCGGGCCTGTTTGGTTTTACGAAAATGCACCCTGTAATGGGACCCCTGTAGTTTATGGTTAAATTCGGAATTTAAACACCAAGTGGAAAAAGGGACTGAGACAGACAAAGTCTGTTTGTTCATTACATGAAAACATGAAGTTTTTGGCATGATTTAAGGTGGCGCTATGGATTTATGATCTGACATGTCCTCTTCTGGGTAGAAAGGCTTCAACACCGACTGACGAGAAAAACAATCTGGGGAAGAGGAACATATTGAGTTCTGTTTCATTTTTTCAGTCCCACTTGATAACAGGTTTATGTAGGAGTCATCGTGTTGACGTGAATGTAGGAAATAAAGTTTATAACAATTTATTGAGTAATCCTTTGCATGGTAACAATAAAAGCATGTGTGGAGGTTGTGTGTTTTCACTAAGTTTAAGGAGTTGCTGGCTTTGACAAATGAGGATGTTTATTTTTCCCATGACAGTAGCAAATTCTGTGGTCTGACCTGACTTTGGGGGTGCTGCTCCTGCAGGCTTCCTGTAGCCAGGCTTGGGCTTAAGGGTACAGGAAGAGGGGGTGCTTTGGGCCAGCGCTCCGGCTGCGGCCTTTGGTGGCCTTTGGGGGTTGATGGTTAGGATCCGGGGGATCGCTGCCGTCTGAGTGGTTGACAAGCGACGTGTGATGGGCCACAGTGGACCATGTCTGCATGTGCTTTTCCTTTATGGATGAAAAGGGGCTTTCACGTCTTAGCAGAAAACTTCTCTTGGGCAGGAAACTTGAATCTGATTTTGGTTTCCATTCCCTGTTCTAGACATCGATTATTCAAAGCATGCCATCTGTGTTTTTGGGAATTCAGTGTTCATTTGCCTCAGGTTTTGAGTGAAAATTAGCAAATCTATGGCTTGGGGTATCCTGATATCAATGAGGAATTTATGCAATTTATTGAAGTTAGTAGGTGCATAAGGACACATATATATTTTGTGCGAGTCCTGTAATAGAGGTGATGCTTTGGCTATAAATTTCAGCCTGGATGTTATCAGGACTCTGCATTTGGCTGACGTCCTGTCAAGCTTCTGTCCATCTCAGTGATGCCCAGAAGTGAAGCTGGGGACTGGAAGAGTGTAGCAGCGAATGCTGAAGTGGCTGAGGTGTTGCCGTGGCGATGTGATTGACAGGCACTCAGAGTATTGTGTTGTCAGTGGTGAGGGCTCTATGGGTAATGGGTTTTGTATGGGGACCGGACTGAACTGACTGACTACGGTATAAGCTGGTGAATAAAATATGTCAGAGAAAAGGCACGAGGTTCATTCTTTCATGTAAGATCTGTTGATCGTTATATTCTTCATGTAGGAATATATGTACAGAATCTGTGTGTTTGTATCGTTAGTAAAACCAATCGTTTTCTCGTGGGACATGTCAGATTACAGAGTTCGAGTTTTGTTGTGATCTTATATGCTTATAATGTTACCAAAGTGGACATTTTTGAATTTTATTTTATGGCCTGATTCATTGTTTTAACCACACTTTTGCTCACATTGTTTTATCTTGAACAAATTGCAGAGTTTTCTGTTTTCTGCAGAGAATTACACTGGATTATTCTGAAACCTTCCGGATAAAAAGAATAGGTTTGACATGACAGGCTCATCCTGGGCCGGCTTGGCCAGCTGTTGCCTGTTGGTTAAGTTCCCTCGATGGGAGTGTCCCGCCTTCCTCTCATGCGATTGGCTGATTCGGCTGGTTTTAAGTCAGTTAGTCTCTGCAGCTGACCTGACATGGCATCTGTCTGTCTCAGTCACCTGTCATCAGCAGTCACCCCCGGCGGGGGGCGGGGGGACAGCTGCAGAGGACTGTAAAATGCCACAACGCCCGTTGCTTTCCCTCCCTACCGGCAAGCATGCGGGCCGCAGGCTCTGATTTCAGCCTGTGAGTTTGTGTGTGTTTCTCTCTCATTCCATGGCGTGTTCCCACCCCGGGGTCTTTGCATGTGTGTGTTTTTGGTCTTTGCTCCCTTTCACAGTGCCGAGATTCATCGTAATTATGACTCTAACAGCTCGGGCTGGATTTTCTGGGCTCCTGCACTAGTATTTAAGGCCCATAAATTACCATACTGTGCCTATTACAGGTGAACCATAAATCATATCAGCCTGCTTTTAATAGAACACATTACTCTGTTTCAGTAGTGCTTTAAATAGCTGCAGAGAATTCGGTATTTGAAATGGGCGACAAGTGTATTCTGAGCATGTGACATCGTCCCGGCCCTTCAGAACTATTTGATAATTAAATTTATTGATAATTAAGCTACTGCAGGGTGACAAGTACATGCAAAGCCTCACTCATTGGTTGATGTTGCCCATGAGTAGCTGGATTGAACGTGTAAAAGCCCAGGCTAACCCTAACCCCCTCTTCCCCCGCAGCGTGGTCGTCTTCACCAACGGCACCCTCCTCATCACCCAGGTGAAGCTCCGCAGCACAGGACTCTACAAGTGCGTGGCCCGGGGTCCACTGGGCCCTGCCGTCACCCTGCAGGCCACCCTGCGATTGGCTGGTATGAGAACGAGGCTTGATACGCCCACACCGGGCCAAACACAGACACTCCTATGGAAGGATAAAGGCACGATTCCTTATTCCCATGGCCACTCGAAAGGTCTCTGTGGAAAGAATGATGAATATTCAGTTTACCTGGGTCTAACACGTGAAGAACAAAATGCATTAAAATCCAAAATCGGCACTCTGTGCAAGGCTAATAAGAATTATGAAGTACAGTAATTTGGAGGGGTCGTACCATTCTAGGCTAAAGATTCTGTTAAAGTTTATGTTTAAAGGGGAGGTGGCGTTTTTCAGACAGACACCAACACAGTCCATTACATGATACCACCCGTGTCCTGTGCCCAACCGCACACACCAACCCCTGCATCCTCCTGTTCAACCTGAAACCCACCTAAACACCCTCGTGTTTAACTGAAGCCTTAAAATGCTGTTTTCCGCTTGTTTGATGCAGGAATAGCTAAGCTTGCAAGAGACACTGTAGTGTAGCATTTGCCGCTTTAACTAGTCGGATCATAGCTCCGTTTAAGTGCGTTTATCCCCTAAAAATCTGACCGTAATCCATTAGTCTTACACGGAGTTGTGCCCTGGGGGTTCTGGGTGTTGAGCAACAGGGAAGGATTCTTCCAAAAGCTTTTTTTCCCCCAGCAGAACCTGATGTGGTCCTGCTGCATGTCACAATCTGAGCACGGTTCCCAGAACGGCTATCGGCCATCAAACGCACGTGGGCTGAGCTTTGGGAGTAACAGGCGCCTTCCTGCACAGATCGCAGTGATTAATGTGGTTTTATACTGCGGTGATAGTCTGCCCTTAAGCTTCGGCCGGTAGGGCTTGCGGTGAAGAGGTCTGAATTAGCGGATATGAATCATCACTTAGCACCTCTGACTACATTCTGCCTGCCTTAATGATGCATTTGCTCCCCAAAGCACTTTTTATCACCAAAATCTCAAAGTGCTGCACAGTAAAAGCAGATTTGCTGCAACCCCTTTTACCACTAAGCTGACATTGAAGGTCTCGTATAAGCGAGATGTTTGAGTTCCATGTGCCGTCGTGACCCCCTCCCCCCAGCCTGTCTTGGTTCCTGACGATCCCCGTTTCTTTTTCCCTCCTCCACACCCCTTCTTCATGGTCCCTCTCTCCGTTTCGCTCTGCCCAACCCGCTCTTGCAGAGATCGAGGACATGGGTCTGCCCATGACGAAGACCTTCGCGGTGGATACCATGCAGCGTGTGGCCTGCAAGCCCCCCCACGGCCACCCTGAGCCGGATGTGTGGTGGGAGCGGGATGGCTCGCCACTGCCCTCTGAGGGCCGCGTCCGGCAGGACGGCCTGGAGCTGGTCTTCAGCCCCACCCAGGGTGGCGACTCGGGAGATTACATCTGCGTCGCCCGTAACAAGGCTGGCCAGAGACGGCAGCTTCTGACCATCACCGTGGCCAGTAAGCACGAGTGCCCTCCAGGCTGCAACCCCCAAATGAGCCCCCATAGCTCCCAGTATAGCTAGACTCTGTGCTCTGCCTACATCAGACCAAGCAGAGGTGGAAATTTCAGGTCCCGAAAGTAAAAATCCAGACCAAGATTATGTTTCAACCAACCAGGATGAATACTCTAACTCTGACTCTTTATACTCCACTGGTTGGTTGAAACAAAATCTTGGTCTGGATTTTTACTTTCGGGACCTGAACTTTCCACCTCTGAGACCCAGTATAAGAAAGGAAGTGACAGGGCGGACTTAAAGTTACTCCTGGGCCGGCCTTGAATCTGTCCCCAGGCAGCACAGTCCACTTTAGCCTATCGGGAGCTGGGAGGGAGCAAAAATGTGGACCGTCGGGGTCCCTGAGGACCCGGTTGAGAAATATTGATTTAGGGACTAACTATAGGCGTCTGGATCGCTGGATAAAAGCGGCGCTGTTATGGGTTGTGATTTCTTAGGGGATGTTCTTATGCACATGGACCCTGCGAGGGGGCGTGTCTCTAGTGGCAGCATGGTATGCTCTCATTGGTCCCCTTCCTTGACTGGCTCCTGGCTGGCGTCTCCTGGGTTGCTCTGAGCTGACGGGGGTCATTTTCTCCATGTGTATGTGGCAGCTGCTCCGCAGTGGGTCACTAAGCCTGAGGACAGCCAGTTGGAGGAAGGCCGACCGGGGTACCTGCACTGTCACACCACGGCCACCCCGGACCCCGTCGTCACCTGGCACCGGAACCAGGCCCCCATCACCGCAGAGGTGAGGCTGGATCGCACCCCGCCCAGCCTGATACAGTGTTCCAAGTAGGCCTTAGTGATGCTGGTTCTTCGCTGATGCCATAGCAACGGTGTGGTAGCACGTTCATTGGGTCAGTCTGACAGGAAATGCATGTCAATACCGTCTATTCTTATAGGAAGTTTACACACTGAGACACATGGTGGCGCTGTTCCTCTTTCGTAAATTAATTGGGATAATGATGCCTCCTCTACTCTTACTCCCGCTGGCTTTGCAGCTCCCACCCATAGCTCATGTCAATCGTTATTCCTTGGCTGTAATTGGCTGCTTAATGCATGGTATTAATGTTCGGTAGGTGGGGCTTGTGTATTACACAGCCTAACACTGCAGTCCTTTTCTGCTTCTAAGAAATATTGGTATATTAAAAAATAAAGCTCAGGTGAATGTGCACAGAGCTTCCGCATGCCAGATTTTGCGTCTCATCCTTGCTTGGGTGTGTGTGTGTGCGGTTGGGTGTGTGCGCGCGCGGGTGTGTGGTTGTGTGAAACGCGGTATGTTCAGGAGTATCAGTGTCAGAAACACCCGATCCGTACTCACATCCTGAACAACGCTGATGTGACAGGAATAGGCATGTTTTCCTCATCCCTGCTGCCAGCTAACACCCCCCGACCTTGTGATGTCATCTGTTCTGCCCGTTGACCCCCTTTGTCCATCCTCTGCCTTTCCCTCAGGACACACGCTTCAAGCTATTCCCAAACGGCACGCTGCGCATCAACAGCGTGGAGGTGTACGACAGCCAGGTGTACAGCTGCCAGAGTCGCACGCAGGGCGGGATGCTGCAGGGCCTCGCCCGCGTCCTGGTGCTGGGTGAGCATCCGGACCGCGCTCGCTCGCACTCAGCCGGCCTGTAGAGGGCACCAGTCTGCAATACTATGCCAAGACGTTTTAGAAGATGTTGGCCTCATTGTCATTGGATTTTTTGTTAGTTTATCTAAATAGTTTGCATATGTTCCTCCGAGACACACCGTCGTTGCACCTTTTGAGTTAAAAACTCCGAAGGCAGTCTAATAAGATACCCAGCTGTAAAAAGGACAGGTAAACATGGTGACCCGTGGCCTCTCTGCCCTCCCCCAGAGAAGCTGAAGTTTACCCCCACCCCTCAGCCACTGCAGTGTCTGGAGCTGGGTAAAGCGCTCACTGTTCAGTGCTCGGCCAAGGGTCGGGAGAAGCCCATCATCCACTGGACCATGTCAGGTGGGTGACACCTGTGGGGGTGGCACTGCGTGGGGCTTTGGGTGGGGCGCTGGGCAGGGTGGCTCCATCGGTGCTCTGACTGCAGCCTGTCGGACCTGAGCAGCCCGAGCGCAGTGACAAGGGAGTCGGCGTCTGACAGGCAAAGGGAGCAGATTCCACCTGGGTTAGGACACTTAAAAGAATGCAGTGAATTTCATCAGTTCTTTCACACAATCAATCCCCAAATTCCTGCAGTCATGTAGCTGTGCTTCCCTGCTTAAGGCAAAGTTGCTTCTCTGTCGCCCCCTGCAGACGGCAGTGCAATCCCCCCCCATGTGGAGCAGAATGGTGGCACGTTGCACTTCGGCAGAGTGAGACGCAGCGATGCGGGAAACTATACGTGCATCGCCTCCAACAGCCTGCAGGGGGAGATCCGCGCACCGGTCCACTTCGCTGTAGCAGGTAACTGGCTCTCTGGTTCCCTGAAATTCCGTGGGGCAGATGAAACCTTAGAGGGATGTGAATTTTATGGAAGGGATTTTATCAAGTTCACAGTAGTTATTCAATTCACAGTAATGCTCATCTGATCCAATGGCTGATTAGTGCCTCCAGTGGTAGCATTGTACTGCAGGCTGCGGGTTTGTTCGCTGAATGCTTCTTCGTCCAAGCAGTGCTATGCAGCTAAAATGGGAAATAAATGTCAAACATTAAATGTGAACATCAGAGAACCTAATATCTGATTAATAATAGTAACTGATAGCTCTGATACTCTAAGGTGAAGCTTTATCCATCAGTCCTCAGAATCTTTAGCCTCAAATACTAATGTCGCATGATCAAAAACCATTTTATTATCAGTTTGGTGCTAGTTCTTACACACATACACACACTTATGTATGTTAGTTTTGTGGAGGGTGGGGAATTGAGGCTCTAGCCCAGTGTTTCCCAACCCGGTCCTTGGGGACCCACAAATGGTCCATGTTTTTGCTCCCTCCGAGCTCCTGGTAGGTGGGAGGGAGCAAAAATGCGAGCCGTCTGTGGGTCCCCAAGGACCGGTTGGGAAACACTGCTCTAGCAGAATGTGTTCTCCTCTTTGCCAGACATACCAGATAGGGTTTGCTTGGCTGCTGTGGCCGCACAGTCCACTCTGCAGTCCTCGCCAGTCGCAGCTGCTTACCTTAGGAGCCCCAGGCACTTGGTGCCCCCCGCTGTCATGGTGACTCTGATAAATGGGACAGAGGTCCATGGTTCAGGCCTGGGGGCATCAGGAGCCTTTAACTGTGGGGTATTCAGGCCCTTTGATCCATTCGATATCCTCTCCCTCTGGACACCAGGACCCAGCCCCTAGCACGATCTCCCCTTCCACAGTGGGCTTTAAGCTTTGCGTCCTGCTGCACCTACAGACAGTGATGAAGGGACCTAGGTACCATTAATGTTACGGCAAGTCTGTTTGTACACAGTCATTCTGAAAGGCCAGGAGAAGCAGAACATTCAAAGTCTTGGCTCGTTGTGCAGAAACTCTTATGGTTTTGCTGCCTCTAGACCTCATGTCTTCCATGGCAGGAGGGAGGGCCAGTGCCTCACTGACGGTGTGGCTCCTCTTATATTGCAGAGTACATTCAGTTTAAACTCGGACCGGAGAATACCACAGTGTACCAGGGCCACACGGCCATCCTCCACTGCCAGGCCACCGGCGACCCCGAACCTTACATCCAGTGGAGAATCAAGGACAAGTTTCTGGACCCCAGCACAAGCAGGTGAGGTCCCCTGCCAGGGCACAACCCACACTGACCGGGAGAGAATGTACCACACCTGCTTATAGCTGCTGGAGGCAGAGATCAGGGCTCGTTTGGCGTTTGGCCCTGATGATGCGTCACTCATCGCTGTTTCCGGCAAACAACGCAGGTGTCTGTTGTGAACTTCGTTGGTGTTCGTTTGAAATCAGTGTTGTTGGGCTGTTACTGGCATTGATACAAGTATGTCATTTCCCCTAATAAATCCAGCTCTAGGGGTAAAACACTGCCGTCCCCCGCACTTCAATACGATAACAAGAAAAGTATTATATAATTATATAATGTAACTCAACAAAGGTGGACTGAAGTTTTGTTTGCAGTAAAAACTGTAAACTTTCGTAAACCTCTGTCAAAGTATTTCCAGACATCACTCCGGCTGCACTCTTTATCGATAAAGCACAGTGGTGAAAACTGTCGCTTCTAATCCAGTCAGCTTAGTAACACCCCGTGTGTGATGCTACACTTAGGTCTAGGTGTGGGGATTGATAGCCTATGAGCCTCAGAGTTCAGAGCACACTGGAAGTGCAGGCTATAGAATCGATACCAAAAAAAATGAGTATTGAAGCCTCTTTGCTCATAAGAATCGATACTTTAAATGCTTTTGACAACACTACTAGGATAGGCTCAGGGCTTCCCAAGATCAAGCTCTTTGAAAATTTGCTGATGTCGTTATCTTCCGTCTCTTGCATGACAGGTTTCAGAAGATGCCAAACGGCTCCCTGGTCATCCACGATGTTGGTACGGAGGACACGGGCAAGTACGCCTGCATCGCGGGTAACAGCTGCAACATCCGCTCCACACTGGCAGAACTCTACGTTGTGGGTGAGTCTTGACTGATACCACTAAGACCTACAGAACTACATGCCTTTGCACCAAAACAGGAAAAGAAACAAATATTTCTGAGCCCATATAGTTTATCCGAGGAACATCTTTATCTGAAGTTCAGTGACGGAAGGGATTAATGCCACCTGCTACCTTTAGCATAGCCCATAACTAGCAGCTACGGTGGGCATTCTGTGCCCTGACTGAGACCCTAATTCAGGGCACAGAAGTGTCATGCGATGGTGTTCGCTTGCCGTGTGATTCCTCAAATGTTGCCTTGTGTTCTCAGAAGAGGAAGAAAATGTGCCTCGTCCTCATGGAGAAAGTCTAACAGAACCAGAACTGTCCTTAGAGGTCATCCTAGTATAGATGAGTTTTCAATCCGATTTCGAGCAGACAGGAGGAGAATTTGTCAACTGGACTGACTTGCCGTGTTGCTGGTGTCGTTATAGCAATGCACATTCCGTTTGCAAGGAGTGCACTTTGGAATATTTATTGACTTGTGATCAACTGGCGAGTCCTGTGTTTTCAGTTCGCTTAAGTGCAGTGCCTTGTTCTCAGTTCAGTATCTGGATACAGAGGCCGGAATATGATGTTTTTGGACCTTGGTTGAATGTTTTAAGGGTCTCTTCCATGGCTCCGTCTCCCCAACAGAGAAGCCGGTGCAGCAGCTCATTGAGGAGAACGAGAAGGCGCCGTACAAGATGATCCAGACCATCGGGCTGTCGGTGGGGGCGGCCGTGGCCTACATAATCGTTGTGCTGGGCCTCATGTTTTACTGCAAGAAGAGGCGCAACGCCAAGAGGCTGCAGAAGAGCACCGAGCGGGAGGAGCCTGAGATGGAGTGCCTCAATGGTGGGTGTCGCTCAAGGATCAGAACGTGGGGTGGTACCCTGCACGCGCCATCTCAGCAGCGCCATCTAGAGCCTGAAAGTGGAATAGCAGAATGAAGACACAACCTTTAGGTTTCAATTGTAGGATCTTTCAGCTGTCGGCCCCCACGGATATATAATTGTTTTCTGTTCAAAGCAGCTTTTAAACTTGGAATGTTACTAAAGTTTTGCTCTCTTTACTGAAAGCAGGCCGGTAATATTGAAAGCAGATGATTTTCTTCTGGGGATTTTCAGTGAACTATAAAACCTGAGAACAGGGAGAGTTTCCATTGGATGATTCTACGTTGCCTGGATAGATGCAGTCTAATGCGGTTTGTGCTGTGCCCTCTAGGGGGTGCTGTGCAACAGAATGGCCAGACGACGGCTGAGATCCAGGACGAGGTGACCTTCACTAATCTGGCCAGCGGTGCCGTGGCTAACAAGCTGCACTTCCCTCGGGACAAACTGCACACCATCACCACCCTGGGTAAATGTCTGTGCTCTGAAGAATGCCGGGCCCTTTATCTGCCGGTATAAGAGTCATGTTAACAAATGAATGTGACCTGAACAATCATCCATGTACATTAAGTGTGCTACTCATTTATTATGTCAGCACTGAGCGCCGTTAATTAGTGGTGTGACACTGAGTACTGTAGAAATACGACGTAGTATTCCTGCAGGTACACGTGCATACATGCAGAACATCACTCTCCTAAATGGACCTCTGTCCTTCAACACAGATTTGGGAAGTTTGGGTTTGATATACTGAAATCGTGCCTGATAGATAACTGGTTAAAAAATGCAGCGTTGACTGTCGGGCCGGCATAGGAACGTGGGTGATGGGGAGATCGGGGTGTATAATTTGACTCCATTGTTCCCCCAAATAAATAGACCTTTGTATTTGAAATATTAAGTTGTGCATCACCACCCCCCCACAAACTCTTTCCTACATGGTCACTGTCAAGAAGCTCTGCAGGAAATCACCCCCCCGCCATCCTGACACTGCTAAAGACGATGTCAGCACTGACTTAAACAACTTGGCTTGCGGTCATATGATGTAGTTCCCCGTCCCCCCAAGTGGACCTTGTACTTATTCTGGTTTTAATTACAACATAGAGATGATCTTGTAGAAACAATAGGGAATGTCTGGGGTAACGTCACTCTTGGGAATACTGACTGTTCACAAGGCTTTCTGCATCACTGTTTAAAGTCTGAAGTTGTTACCTCAGTTCATGTGATGTTCTCCAGGCACATTCTGAGAATGTAATTCTTTCACCAGCATTAACGTAAAATTAGGGAAGATAAAACTTTATCCATCCCATGGAATATTATTGCAAGATTTAAAACGACAAACAGAGCTTAGAAATATCCAATATAAAGTAAAAATAATTAAGTTAATAATTTTCAATGTTGGTGATTAAGCTGTAAGGTTGTCTGCTGTGTGATCTCGCTGTGATCAGAGGGGATCTCTGCTCGCTGTGATCAGAGGGGATCTCTGCTCGCTGTGATCAGAGGGGATCTCTGCTGGCTGTGATCATGCCAGCCGTTCTGGAGCTTTCCGCCAGCAGGGTCCGCTCTTGCAAACACGCGTGAGTCACGTGCCCATCCTGCTGCCTGCAGGAAAGGGAGAATTCGGGGAAGTGCTGCTGGCCAGAGCCCAGGGCATTGAGGAGGGTGAGGCGGAGACGGTGGTGCTGCTGAAGAGCCTGCAGGCGCGAGACGAGCAGCTGCAGCTGGACTTCCGGCGCGAGTGCGACATGTTCGGCAAGCTGAGCCACCCCAACGTGGCGCGGTTGCTGGGCCTTTGCCGGGAGGTGGAGCCCCACTACATGATCCTGGAATACGGGGACCTGGTTGGTGCCGCCATACCTGCCGGCTCATGGGGCCTGGGGTGGATTTTTGCCTTCTCTCCGCCTCAGATTAATGCTCACCTGTTGAGAATCCGCGGAGCCGGTACATGTCTGCCCTTATTCCGCTCCTTCGTCCGCAGGGGGACCTGAAGCAGTTCCTGAGGATTTCCAAAAGCAAAGATGACAAGGTGAAGCCGCAACCTCTAAGCACCAAGCAGAAGGTGGGTGTGCCTGGAAGCCATCGCCCTGCCCGGCGGCACGTGCTCCAGGGGGACAGCCGGTCCCATCCACTGAAGAAGGACGCGAAATGATCACTCTAAGACCTATAAATAGCGGAAGTAGGAGAGGCCACTTATAGCTGATGGCTGTCCTCTGTGATGTAATAGCTGCTAAAGCCTTAGAGAGACGTTATTATGTAAATGTCCTCCTTCCCATTCCAATCACAAACAAATCCTGACCCTCTTCTGTA
The DNA here is from genome assembly GCA_026777985.1 of Mormyrops attenuatus. Taxonomy (NCBI): domain Eukaryota; kingdom Metazoa; phylum Chordata; class Actinopteri; order Osteoglossiformes; family Mormyridae; genus Mormyrops; species Mormyrops attenuatus. Next base: position 17,339,954 of record JAODKC010000045.1, read on the forward strand.
CCAGACCCACACACACACAGCTTCTCCAAAGGGGGGGGGGGGCAATACTGGCCAAATTTTTGATATTGGTAAATAAGAAGTGGACCATAACGCTCCACCTTGTCCTCTCTCACGTCGTCCCCCAGGTGTCCATCTGTGCCCAGGTGGCCCAGGGCATGGAGCACTTGGCCAACCACCGCTTGGTGCACAGGGACTTGGCTGCACGTAACTGCGTGATCAGCAGCCAGCGCCAGGTGAAGGTGTCTGCCCTCCGCCTCAGCAAGGACGTCTACAACAGGTGAACGCAGGGAGAACATGGGTGGTGGGGATGGGGACAGGGCGGGGGTATGGGCAGTGGGGAGAACAGGGATGGGACGGGGCGAGGGGGGACGCGGGTGGTCGGGATGGGACGGGGCGAGGGGAGCTGGAGCTCACTTTGGCTTCACCAAAAACCGTCTTGCATTCACACTGCACTTGGTGCCGAAAGGGTAGAACGATGACGTCAGTGTGTGTGTGTTGTTGTGGGAGGGGCCCCATTTGGGTAGTGAAGACAAAATGGAGGACCGTGTCAGATGATATGAATGAAAGAATTTTTTGAATGCTTACATTATTTTTTTGTTTTATATGTTATTGTTCCTGGGTATAACCCAACAGAGTTCATACAAAATTTCTGAATGTCCCGCACTTACCTTGAAAAGCCACACATGCGGCAATCGATTGTTGTAACAGTGTAAATGCGTACGTATTTCGTGTGTTTTTGCTACTATAAGAAATTACTGTGCATTTTAACCTTTATATCGCAACTGAAGTATGAATTAGCATATAAAGGTTAAAATGCATAGTAATTTCTCGTCAAATCGCCGCATAAAATGCACATAAAATAAGTAGGGGATGCTGAAGCCACTACTGTGTAATATGCATTAACGGGCTACTTTAATAGGGAGAGTGAAGACAAGAAAAGAACGAAACATTCTGGTAAACTTTTATTTTACAAATATACAAATGATCAAGAGCTATGTAAATCTTTCACGTGGAATAAATAAATATGTCCAGACACGAAAGACACGATAGGTAAATTTTTGTGAGTGTAATTTTTATTGCTGTAACAAAACAGACAGCTGTACGTTATGAATCACTGGCTAGTATACCCAACCGGAATAAAAGGAGCTGACCCTGTCTCACTTTGTTAAACCGGAAAGCGGTGACTCAGGCAGGGCTGCCCCCTGGTGGAGAAAAGTGAATTTTTAAATGGATACGTTGTATTTAAATACCATTTCCTCCCTCAAGTTTGCTCCCATGGTCTAAAAACACGTAGTCTGGTTAGCTGGTGTCTGATAGTGTGTGATTGTTAGTGGAAGTACCTGTTAGACTGGCATCCCATCCAGGGTAACCCCAGCCTTGTCCCCTGGGCTCCCAGCCCACTCGTTTTCCAGGCTACTGCATAAGCATTTGTGGAAGTTGTGGATAGATGGGTGGTTTCAAACAACCATTTTGATGCGTTTATGCAATCAGTACACATTCCATGCACTTCATCTCGCACGTCATGCTAAAATCTCAAAAATGTTTGTGATATGATAGCTAATCCCCAGGATTATGTCATTTGCATTTTTACTGCTTTTTGCTGGTTTATAAATCTGCATGGATGTTTGCATGCACCAGATTTACAGTCATATTGCTGCATGCACAAATCTTGCGCTGCCCCTGACCTGTGTTGTAAGCATAAGGTGAGCAGGACTGTCTGCATACTCCTCCAAAACAAATAAAATGAGTATTTAAAGCGTATGACCAAGTGTCATTCATGGAGGGCAGCGAAGACGGTGAGCAGAAGAGCAGATGTGTGACCCCCGCCTGACACGTTCTGGTGTTTGTCTGCACACAGCGAGTACTTCCACTACCGGCAGGCCTGGATCCCGCTGCGCTGGCTGCCGGCGGAGTCCGTCTTTGAGGACGACTTCTCCACCAAGACAGACGTCTGGTCCTTCGGGGTGCTGATGTGGGAGATCTTCAGCCTCGGGGAGCTGCCCTACACCAAGCTCGGCGACGATGAGGTTCTGGAAGGTGATCACCTCTTGTGGTTCTGCACGTTCTCCGTTCTCCTCCCGCTCCTCCCAGTCAACACCTGCTTTCCTCCTCACAGGCGATTAGTCTTTGCAGGGTTCTTAGACTCTCAGCCCCCATTTTACCTTGGGAACTAGTTTCTAGTTTTATTAGATGATGAAAGCTCAGTAGCCACTGGACAATGTGACCCTCACCATGGCAACCAGTAAATCACAGCCTGGTGACAGATGTGCTCTCTGGACCACAGAGCAATTCCCTCCCTCAGTCATGTCACATCTGGTGAACGATCCAGTCCAGAAGCGCTGGACTCGTTACATCCCTGCCCTGACCAAACCACCAGGGCCAAAACCTGGCTTTTCGACATCAGCATACGTGTGTCTCCTCGTAGCGGGCTCGCTCGGGTCAGAGTGAGGCCGGATCCTCAGCATAGTGGGTCACATGCCACAATGTTTGCAAGTTGGTTGAAAATGAAACCGGTGTCTGCAAAGCCTCTGTGACCACGAGCAATCAGCAGCTGGCCGAGGGTAACGTCTTCCAGATGTTGGGCCTCCGCGGGTCCTAAGGTACTGGAACACGATGAAAAGAATGGGAATATTTATTACCACAGTCATAATCTAAGCATTTATAGAGTTACATTCATTTAAGTCCAAAAATAGGATAAAAGCCTAATCAGAGGTTTAAGGGTTTTGATTTTTTTGCACATCTTTGTGCGATTTTGGTACTTAAATGTAATCAGGACAAACTGTAATGTTGGCTGAAATCACTCTGGTCCCCTATATGTGGCGCTCTGTGCCCTCCCCCCCGCTTTATGCCCCCGCCGTCTTCTCCTCACCCTGTGCTGTCACGTTTCTCGCAGGTCTGCAGGCGGGGAAGCTGAAACTGGCCAATCCTGAGGGCTGCCCCTCCAAGGTCTACAAGCTGATGGTTCGCTGCTGGGCCTGTAGTCCGAAGGAACGACCCTCTTTCAGCGAATTGGTCAATGCCTTGGGGGAGGTGCCTTCTGACAGCAAAGTGTGATCATGCGGAGAACCTCTCCGCCTCTCTCGGAGGAGAAGGAGATGGGCATGGATTATACAACCACAGAGACTGTGTTCCCGTCTGTTTTTATATAGATGTAGTGGATGGGTTAGACGTCAGAAGAAATCCCAGCGCAGCAACCAAACCACCAACATAATTTATGTCTTCTGGCCACGTGACTCCAGAGGTTTTAAAATTCTTTTAAGATATCTCTATACTTTTCATCCTTGCCTCATGAAACCTTTGGATCTACCTCTAAGGGACACAGCTGTGGCCTGGCCCCGCCCCCGCCCCGCCTCCTGGAGTGGATCAGCCAATCAAACGTGCACATGTGACTGACACTTTGGCTCTGGTGGCTCACATGTGCTGGTGACAGCAGTAGGAAATTTAAAACTGTATTAGTTAGATTTTGCATTAATTGTAACTGAAGTGTTCTGTTTAAAATAATATCCATGTCACAGAATTGGATGCCAGATTTAGAGCACCTCTTTTTCGAAGAGGACATCTTACCCCTCTGAATTGTTTTAGTGTGTGTCAGTGTGACGGGACAGTGAGGTTTGTCAGCCATTTTTCACTGGACGCGTATTTCTGGCCGACTGCTGATGGTCGCCGTTGCCGACGCAGGCAATGTCCAGGTTAAGTCATAATTTACTTTTACTTTACCGTTGATTATGGCAGATTCACCCATGGTACCAGGATGCTCTTCCACACCTGATCTGGGGAACACTGTCCCAGCCGCTGTTTATAATGTACAAATCCATGCACTAACCACATCTAAACGGGGGAGGGAGGCGGTTGTACTGTTTTATATACATACATACATATATTCGTATTTCTTTTTTGTATTTTAGAAGGATTTTCAGGAGCCTCTTTATTTATTGTGAAGGTCCCTGTTTTTCAATATCAGTTTTTGTCCAAGAACTATACTGTTTTTATTTTTAATTATTTTTTTTTTGGGGGGGGGGGGGGATTTTCACATTTTTATATGTATTTGGCAT
>JAODKC010000045.1:17344015-17364117 GCA_026777985.1 Mormyrops attenuatus
CCCCCACCACCACCACCCTTTTTTCCTCCTACCTTCTCTTCCGGGGGGGGCGGCCGCCCACGTTCACATTTTTCTATGTATTTGGCATTTTGTAATACAACAAATATCATAGTAATCAGAATGTATTTTACGCAGACAGGAAGGGGAGATGTGGTATGACTGTAGGCCACCGTTACACCAATAGTTAAAGTGCCTGGTGAATGAAGGATTTTTGTGCCGATATTCAGTCTTCGGAACTTCAGATGAATCTTGTTTGATTTTTTTAATGTAATTTTTAATACCTTTTTTCCAAGTTTAGCCTTTGCTCTCGGTTTTGAATGTGCGAAATACACACCTGGTAGTTGTGTGTAATCTGACTGCTGGGCGCCGACACTTAGCTTACCTGCTCCTGCACAGGGACACAGTAGCCATGATTTGTAACTGCTGCTCTCACAATAAAGGTTCACTAAATAAAACAAAAAGCACAATGGCTGTGTTTAGTGTTCCCTGTGCGACCTGTCTGCATGCCTCACGGTTACATTAATACATGGGTCCTGGGTTTTTGTCTCTGCTTCTTCTGAGGTCTGGATTAAATCACTGAAGTCATTGAGAAACGTTTAGGCATGAATGTAGCCGCAAACTTTGGGCTCCGTTACATTGAACCGGCTGCTTTGAAGTAGGTGTGCTTTAGAAGTGAATCAGATAAACAGTGTTTCAATCAAGTGGCCTTTGTCACACCACCCACATTCAGGAATACTGTGGCACAGGATGCTGTTCCCCCAGGACCCCATGGTACAACATGCAACACCAGCGATGGGCAGGGTCTCATAATACTTAAATTACCAAACACAGGACAGTGTGAAACGGGGGCTGGACACAGGGTTTATATACGTGTGCGATGTGCCTGTGAAGAATGAGTAAGCTATGCGGCACAACCGTCTGAAACAATTATAGGGCCTGCAGTACACATTCACTAAAAATCATTTGGTTTTCAACATGATACTGAATCTCAAGGTTATGCATTGTCTTGTGAACAAGAAGAGAGATGGAGTGCTGTGACAGATGACCTGGCCCCCACAGAACCCGGGGTGGGGAGCGTGATGCATGGAGGGCCGGTGCGGGTTTCCATTTAGTGACTTACAAGTGAGGCAAATAACACGTTATAACATTAACTTATTCAGCATAACATATATATATATATATATGTGCCGCCAAGGAGTCGACTAGGTGGAAGTGCAGCTTGGCTGAGCATCCTGTAAATGCCCAGTGTAAGCGGTACTGGCGCAAGAGCTACACAACTTTCAACAGTGTTTACAAGTGTTTACAATCTCAACCGAAAGAAAAGGGTGCCAAATTTTATTAATAAGCACAACAGAGTTAAATTTACTTAAACAGCATGTGACCCTTTTCATCATTTTTGGGAGAGTTCATGATGGGAGATTATTATTATTATTATTATGCATTTAATTTATAAAGCACTTTTCACTAGAACAAAATCTCAAGGTGCTGACATAAAGATCTATATTTATTTTACATATATCATGTGTAAAATAAGGTGGTGTCTCTAAAGGTGTTAAAAAGGTTTATGCCTGGGTCCTGATCGCCTACAGGTTCAGAAACCCAGTTCCAGCCGCACGCCTGGGATCATGCCCGCTGTTTCGGAAGGGCACCTGGAGAAGCTGTCGCAGGCCTGTGGGGAGGGTGGAAGTAATTTCGTCCCAGGCCCGCAAATTATGCTTGCTGGGCCTGCTTGAAAGTAGGCAGATCAGGCAACTTTCTCTTTCAGTTAAGAGTGTAAACAAACTACAAGTAAATATCTGAAGCGTCTTGCAGATGTGCGTGGATCGAGTGGAAGGTTTGAAGGAATGAGCTCTCTTTGTCAGATAAAAAAAATAGCGTTATAAATGAGTTATAAAGTTATGAGTTATACATGAAAATGATAAGAGAATAAAATATAATTTCTTAAGACTAATTAATCCAGTGAAATTTGACATTAATATTCGGAGCTTTTAATGGAAGCCCCTTAAATTTTAAAATACACACAGGCCTAGTTCATTTCACGGTCTTTGTACGTTAGTAGCGTAAAATGGCCAGTAGATGGCGCACTGTGCAAATTTTAAAAGTCTTTTCAAATGGCACGTTACATTTATTCCTGTAAAATGTATGGTGTTTTAAAGGACTAAATCAGGGAGTTTCATTGCTTTTCTATTTTTATGTTTAGTTAGACCTGATTGAGCTTTACATTGAGTTCTGTGGATTCATTTAACACTTATGAAATAATTCATTGCAAAAGATCCATTGTAGAAGAAGAGAACTATGTTTAGTCACAGTCTGGTGCCTTTTGTTCTTGTGCCATAAAATGAATGCGCTGTCATGCATTCAAAGGCCGTGAATTATCCAATCATCAGTAATTCTGACTGGTTTCTGGCCCCTGAATAGTTATGTAATTTAATCATCAATTAATCCTTTACTTAAAAAGTAAAATAGCAGTTAAACCAGTTTTGTGAGACGCGTAACAATGACACAAGTTGCAGTCATCTAAATGAAGTTTGCTCCTGTATAATCTGAAGGTCCAGTGTCCCCCACCTTGGTGTAAATTAGCTTGCGAAGACGGCACGCTAACGCCTCTCCGCGTCATAATGACAGGGCCACTCTGGCGTGGGGGCAAATCGGACTGCCATCTTCACGAGGTGGAAATGATCGCTCGCAATGCAGATAAAGTTAGATTAGTGAGTAAAATGTCTCCAAATTCTTACCTGTCTACAGGCTATTATCTGGCTACTGAAGTGCTATCTTTGAAATCACTGTCCATTTTCTCCCAGTCTCAGCCGGGAGACGCCAGCTTTCATAGATTTAAGCGAATCCTTCAACTTGAGACACCCATACCAGCTGTCTAAATTTAAGCCTAACATACATCATCTCTAGTACATGTAACTGAGGCAGAGTTTACACTCCGTGTCGTGACAACACACGTAGAGAAATGCTGGTCTCAGCCGGGCAAATTCTTGGCTGCCGAACCATGGAACCTTCCTTAGAGGACGTTAAGCTCCTGCAGTCCCTGCGCCAACATGCCTCATTGCCGTAACGGAACCGTGATCCCCACTGCAGGATGCACATTGCTGGACTGTAATGAAATCCAGCAGGCACTAGGACCCTCAGGGCCAGACCTACTGATCCCCTATCTTATTGTATTAAAGTTAAAACACACGGATCTTATATAAATGTGTGTTTGGCCATGAACCCGTGAGACTGGGGGGAGGCTGGTGATGAGCTCACACTCATAAGCCACTGAGTCTGGTTTCCTCTTTCTGCACCCAAACCCCCAGTTGGCTGTTTTCATGTTTGTTTTCGCCCCTGCTGACTCTGAAATATCTGCTTTTTCCTAATTTGTTGTTCGTTCCTGCTGTTTTTATTAAACCTGCCTCTACTTCTGTCCCCCAGGAACCATCCCTGTTCCCTCTGCCATCACAGAGCTCTCTCAGTGATCACATTGGGCAGGACTGTGTTGACATTTTATAAACAAACAAATGAGCACTAGCAGTCTAATTTATTTTCCGACTTATTTCCTAAGGGTGAAACTTAGAGAAATTACTCTGCCTGTTTAACTGCATTATGAGTCCTGCATTGTTGGTGTTGCCAAATCATGTTAAATAAAATGTTGAAGTAAATGAGATATTTATATACTAAGAAAAACTTATTGTAGATTTTATATTCAAGCAAGAAAGAGAACATTTGCAGGGGCTAGAGTCCCCGGTGAGGCACGGACTAGAGTCCCCGGTGAGGCACGGACTAGAGTCCCCGGTGAGGCAGGGGCTACAGGCCCCTAGCGAGAATGTAGGTGGTTCAAATGCCATGGTTCTGGTGAGTTTCTTTTTCTTTTCTTTGAGCTTATTTTAATTTCTCATGGCCCTAGTGTCTTTCTTAATGTATTTCTTTTTCTTCTTCTGAAATGTCTATTAAGCACTTTGTAAACCCTGGGTTAAAAAAGTACTATATAAATAAAGATTGATTGGCCAGCTAATATTGGGACACAAACGTTCACTGACTCATTCACCACTTAAACACTCATTAACAGAGGAGCACCACTATTTTTAAGACCCTTCATACTTTTTTGTGCAGAAAGCACATGGACTGATTTAGCTCTGTGTTAAAGAAATATACAAATACTCTTTGGGTTGTTTGGTTATATGAAATGCCGCTTGCTTTTTAGTCATGATCTGCTGTAAGTGGTGTTCTCTTCCTGCATGGCTGTGCTATCTCCACATGTAAATAGATTCTTTTGTCGCCTCGCTGTTAGCCTGGACCCCCCCCCACGCCCCATCGCCTACCCCCCACTCCATACAATCTCACCTCCAAACCTGTGCCGTGCCAATACCATCAGCGATTAGGAACTCCTCTTTTATTATCGTATCGTGTCAAGATCTTACAGCCTTCTGGCACACTTTGCCTTCCTGAGCCAAACATAGCTACCTACAAATTTAAAACTCCAAAATTCTCTCTTTGGATATAGTGTTGTTTTCGTGACGGCTGGTCTGTGGATTATAAATTCCCAGTTTCTGCTCCATGTGTCCACCTAGTTTAATTTATTTCACGAAAAAAATGTAAAATGAACAAAGAATTCAGAATTGTCATCTAAAAATATTTAACCTGAAAAGAGATTTTATTACAACTGATTCATTATCACTCATTTGTAAGTGAATTTTGAGGAACTGCAGTAGAATACTATGTGGGTTATACCTCTCAAAACGAATTATTCAAAGTAGTGTGATTAAGCACCAGTTAGAGTAGTTATTATTTATTGCAACCATGGACATATGCTATAGCATCTGACATTTTCCAGTCAGAACATGTAGCCCAGAATCTTGTAAATTTTTACCATAAGCTCTACAACACAGTCTTCATGTTTGAAAAGGTCTAATCTAATCTGATGCATCATCCACTTCAACAGTTTCTATAGCAACTAGCAGACAATCTGGCATGTTTTTGAAGGAGAGTGATGCAGACCTTCTGACAGCTTCATTCTCACCTTGGCTGCTTTGGTCAGTGACGTTTTCCACACTTTTTGCTCTTTTTCTCCAAAGGTCACGTTCCATGATTTATGAAAATTGATAATGAGTAATGACTTGAATCTTCTAAGGCAATTTCCAGTACAGAAACTGTGGATGGCAAAAAAGTTTGTTGAATTTAATGACAATCTATTTTAAAGCTTTTTTATATGTTTTGTGCTTAATATCTTGAGATATTTAATTACTATCATTAAATCCATCCATTTTCTATACTCATTTATCCTGTTCAGGGCTGTGGGGGTCCGGAGCCTATCCCAAAGTTACAGGCACAAGTCTGGGAATAACCCAGGAGGGGGCGCCAACCCATCGTAGGGCACACTCACACGTCATTCCCGGGGGGTTTGGCAGCTCCTATTAACCTTAACATATTTTTGGACTGTAAGGGGAAACTAGAACACCAAGAGGAAACCACACAATGACACATGCAGACTTGAACCCTGGTTCCAGAGGTGTGAGACAGTGGTGGTAACAACTGCACCACCCCATCTTTAAGTCCTTAAATGTAAAAGGTTCCCTTGTATATTTTTCCAAAATGCAGATACGTGCACCTTGTTCTCATCATCATATAAACAACAAAGTTAAACAGTCTAGTAAAATTGCTAAACATTTTATATTCCCATTCATTTTCTATGTCTGTTTATCCAGTACAGGAAGCACAGTGGACAAGGCTGGGGACACCCTGGATGGGGTGCCAGTCCTCTAGGGGCACAGGACTGGGGACACCCTGGATGGGGTGCCAGTCCACTAGAGGGCACAGGACTGGGGACACCCTGGATGGGGTGCCAGTCCGTAACAGGGCACAGGGCAGCGGACACCCTGGATGGGGTGCCAGTCCGTAACAGGGCACAGGGCAGCGGACACCCTGGATGGGATGCCAGTCCGTAATAGTGCACACTCTCACACTATGGGAAATTTAGAGACCAGCTCTCCTAACCATGTTTAGGGAAGACTCCTGGCCAATCATCTGTACTGGCTTCATATCATTTCATTTCATTGGTGGATTATACAACTTAACCAATTTTACTAGTTAAGTGTATTATACTTGTATATAGAATAAAATATTCCTTTCATAGAAACTTGATATATTTCATACATTCCCATTTGTTCCATTTTTCTTGTACTCACAGAAGGTTTAGCTGGATCTAAAAAATAATCCTCAGCAGACTCTTGGTTTTGGAGAAGACTGAGATTACTATATCTCACTTGTCATGTTTCTGGGCTCCACCAATCTTCTTTTTATTGCTCCAATAAAGCATCATCATTTGACCAAGATTCTTCCCTGATTTAATGATTCTCCTGGGAAATAAAAAATACTGCTCTAAGCTATATTGTGGGAATTAACATTGTTCTGCATGTAACATTCACATATAATGTAAGCATTACATATTCTACCCTTTTAGTTCCCTGATATTTTATAAAGTTATAGCCTATGATGCTTCTGAGATAATCCAAAAACACACAGATTAATTGGCCTGTCACACTGAACTGACATGTTATAATGTTGTTTTTATATAAATAATAATCTGCTGGTCATATTAAAGGAAACTTAGACCAGCCAAAAACAAATACATCACCTGCACACAAATCTGCTCTTGCTTATAATTTCCGTGTCATTCATCAAGACCCAATAGAATGTAATGGGTAAAGAATAGGTAAAGAATGTCTATTTAAGCCTTGATTCCAAATGCAAAATCACTTTGTTATTAAGATTGGTATGCAAGCCACTGGATTGCAGTTCCAAGGTCAAATTCAAATTCCTCAGAATGACACTTTTTCCCTCCAAATGGCTCTCTCACAAGGTCAATTAATTACACACTGGCTGTTCCCTTGGACCCTTATACCAAGCCTCAAAAGCAGACTAGGCTTCTCCCTGTTTTTTCCAGTGTATCACTTCTAATCACGCATAAGAGCAAGCCTTGTCCATCCGTTTAGCGTTGTTCTCTTGTTGGGAAAGTTACACATGGCTGAAACAATCAACAAGCTGGACTGCCCTTCATGACTGAACCAGTCAATCAAAAATAGGTTTACCACCTAATCCATCTTAGGGGGGACACTTTGAGCTACTTTGGGTTTTATAAACTACTTTCAAACTGAAAGGCTCCTGTGTTCGGCTAAATAGTTCAGCTCTTCTTGTGCTTTGACTGGTTAGTTTCCATGATTGAAAGACTCATCCAGCTGTTTCACATTAACATTAGTTACGCGTGCATGATTATAGGAGACTGACCAGTCAGCACACAGCAAGAACTTGGTGTTTAAGCAAAATTTAGCTCCTTTTGATTGAAATGGTAGTTTACAGATCCTGTCCTGGCACAAAGTGACCTTTCCAACATGGATTAGGTGGTAACCCCAATCACAACGCTAACCGCTAATCCTATAGAATATTTCCTATTGCCCATCCTCTTTCTACCTTGTATTGCATATTACTTACACTACCCTGAGGAATACTTAGTGTTGGCACTAACCATTTGAGAGGCCATCATGGTCAATCAGAAAGACCAGTCATCAGCTTTGTCACCTGAGAATACTGCTTTATTCTGAGGGAAAAAATGTCCCAGGACCTCTGGGTGTGTCGGACTTTGCGGAGTCTCATCACTCAACAGAATGGTGATAGAATACAAAACTGGCACAGTAGGGCACTGGCCCGCTGACTGATGCTTCACTGGCAGATCAGCCACAGAATCGGAGGTCCTATGAGTTTACCATAAGTGTAGGACTGGTGTATTTGAGTACAGGAATTGTCCACACCTTGTGTGCTTGTGTCTCTTCCCATGGTTTGAATTTCCCCTGAAGTGTTTACTTAGTGTGTGAATGAATTTACTTGTGTTTGACTAATGCGTTTGTATAACAGAAAACACTGTTTCAGTCTAGTTTAGTGTAGAATAGAAAATAACTATGTAAAGAAAAGAACTTTACATAGTTATTGAAGTATTTATATGAAAGGGTGATTTAATAATGGGTTAAAAACCCACATTAGAATACTTTTAACTAAATTGTTTTTTGAAGAAATGTAAAATTATACAGAAGAAGCGATTTGTAGCAAATCATCTGCGCGAGGAAGTTAATGCTCTGCGCAAACAGGGCCGTATTTCACGCGGACACTAGTTGCTTGCACGTAGTTCATAATTTACAATCAGTTCAAAGACAACCACTAGATGCTACGATGACGTGTGGGGTGATCGCGTCCATTTTGGTATTTATTCAAATGACTTTGGTTTTTTGGCCAATGGTGGTGCAGCTCAGCATCTCAGTAACCAATACTAGCGCAGCACAGCGACTCACCATATAAGGAGAGCTAATGCCATAAAAGGAAACATTATATCTCTTTATATGGAGGAAAGTAGACCGGGGAAATCAGGCATTCATTTGTACCGCGTTAATTTATCTCTTAGGCCACAATGCGGGATTGAGCGTGCAATGCTAAAAACTAATTATAGAATGATTTCATCTAAATATATATAGTTATTATACGCCAGAAATGAAGACCGAGGAAATGTGTTAGTTTTTTCGGAGGAACTACGTGTCACGGCGGAGTAACACAGCGTGCGTAATGCGCGTTTTCCTTTTGGAGCGAGTGCGGCGGCTTTTGGAGGCAGAGGAGGTTGTGCCTGACGCGGCTGAGGGATGGCGTCTGCGGGCTCGCGTCACTTTACAAACTTATTTCACTAGTTCAGAAAGGAGTCTGGCTTCTTTATTTATTTGTTTTAATTCTCCTCTAGCGCTAGTTTAATTGCGTTTGCCTCATTTTGTGTGCAGTGCCTATTGCAGTCCCCCCCAAATAACCAGGCACCGGCGGCTGGCTGGTATTTTGAAAGATTTCGGTCTGTCATCTGAACATGTTACCTAGCCAGGCTGGGTCGGTACCAGCGGGAAACGGGTCAGCGTCCGGCAGGGATAACACGAGTCACGATTCGGGCTTCCGACCCGGCTCAGTCAGGAGGGGGCTGATCGAAGTGGCGACCGGGGCTGCGCGATCGGCGGACGGCTCAAGGATGCTGGGGGGCAACGGAGCGGGATTGGGATCCAGGATGGGGGTGAGGCAGGGTAACGGGGCAGGGCTGACCGCCCTGCAGAGCGTCGCCTCCATCGGGGGGCTCGGCGCCCCCGGCGGCGGCAGATACGAGCCCGACAGGGAGATGGCCTCCCAGACGTGCAGCGGCTCTGACGCCGACTCGGACCTGGGCGACGACGACGACCCTATGAGTTCGAGACGGGCCGTTCGGAGAGGGGTGAAGCGGGAGAGGCCGGAGATGGAGGGCGCCGCCGCGGGGGCGGAGATCGGCGTCTCCGCAGGAGGGTACGCCGGCGTCCCCGGAGGGGTGGCGGGGGCCAAGCCCGGCAAGAAGACCCGGGGGCGAGTGAAAATCGAAATGGCCTTTATCGACAACAAGTTGAGGCGGTACACGACTTTTAGCAAGAGGAAGACCGGTATCATGAAGAAGGTGAGTGTCCGGGGACGGCGTGCAGCTTCGGGGCGTAAAATTAATAGAAATAACAGTATGGTAAAATAACAGGGATGTGTATTAATAGGTAGGAAAGTGTCCTGCCTACCCCTCCTCGGCACCCGGCCTGTCCGCACTCCGCTCTCGTACTCGCTTCCAGCTTGACTCAGAGTAAAACTTGTGGTTGGTCCGCGTTTCTGCCGAAAAGATGCATCAAATATCTCCTTTCGCTTTGACAGGCGTACGGGGGGGTCAAAGTCATCGCGATCACGTTTCCTTAGGCTGCATTCTGCCCAGACGCCATGTGACATTTGGCTTCCCGTGGACGGGGGCTTCCTCACACGTGTGCCCGAGTCCAGCTGAGAGCCCTTGGGCCGGGCCCGGGTCCGGCACCCCGGCATCTTCCCCATGTCGCTTACAGGATGCCTTAAATAGAACAACAGAATCTTATCCTAACCCTAACCCCCCTTACATCCCTGCCACATTCACCCCCTCATGCAGGGGCGTCCGCACACAGCCTGGAAGATGCATCTGATGGCCAGCTGATGGGTAACGAGCATTCCTGTTGCATCGTGTAAATATAACATCAGCGTTTCATATGAATCCGATTATCAGGCCAAGCTGCAGTTTATGAGTAGAAGAACATTTTCTCTTTGTCATGCTCACTGGAACCAGCTAACCTCTTGTAAACTTAGTCTAGTCACTGTTTTACAGAATTGTTAGGGCTTTAACCGTAAAATACGTTAAAGTACCAGCCCCTTGCCAGTAATTTCTGTATGTTTAGGGCTTTTTAAATACAGAATTGTGCTGTGCTTGGCTGTAAGCCTGCAGAGTTCTTATGAATGGACCAAACTGTCATCAGAATGTCTCAAAGGTGTATCTAGAAACAAGGGTTTTCCGATGGGTGGGGGCTGTACATTTTATTTTCAGACTGTTGTCGTTTCCTAGAGCACCATGTTGGTGACGTGGGCCTGACTGAGGTCGCGTCGGCCTTTCTGACCCGGAGCCCCTGGGGTTCTGTACCCGCTCTGCCCTCTTCCAGTTCAACTCCAGCATTTTCTCGATTTTCCCCTTAAATTTTTTTCAGCTTTTTCTCCGAATCCTAGCCTGTACATAATGGAACAGATTGCCACATTTTCTCAACATAGACACTTGTAAGAATTTCATATGATAAAATCTGACCTTGGTTTAGTCTCCAGTTTTCCCAGATCAGTATATCTACGCTCTGCATGTAATTCCTCAGAGGTTTAATTCCTGTGTTACATGGTGCCCAGTGTGTTTATACAGGAATTTCCTGCCTTCATGTTATAGCATAAGCATAATTAACACGTATATAATGGATATTTTAACCTGCTAGGGGGTGGATAGTTAACATTAATAAAAGCCCAGTTCTTTTCTAGAAGTATGTTCATGTGAAGTACTCGGGTTTGAAGATACTGCACTGTACTTTCTTTTTAATAACCGAATATGCTAGGATTTCTGTAATGCTGTCATGGTAAGAATAGGTGTAGCGGCGTTTACGCACATGCGCTGCAGGAGGAAAGGCTCTCCGGCGCGGTAGCATTAGCGGTTAGCTAGCTGAAACGCCCGGGCTATGCACAGAGTCTGCGAGACCGATCCAGGCATAAAGTAAACGGCCTGAAGTGCTGGAGCTTGTGTGTTTGGGCTTTTGTGTACTAATCGCAGCTCTGTTTCAAGTGATGGACTTAAGTGCTGCTGGGATGTTGATCTTGATTCTGTTCAACTTCCTTGGTTCGGCCAGAAATCCTCAAACTTTTCCCCAAAAATCTGTGGAAAAATCTTTTTTTATAAATGATCTTGCCAAGTTAACTCAAGCTTATGTAAACGTAAGCTTCCTGTGCAGTGTAATCCGATGGTGTGTTTCTCTACTTTTCTTAACTGGCGGTATTTGGCTCATATATATTTCGGCTTTTATATATTTCGGCAGTTTTATTTGTTCTGGAGTGGAATGTTACTATAGGGATGTGTATATGTAGCTATTGCGGCTTTGATGGCCGCATTTGTATGTTTCAGCGGTTCCATTCAATCAGTCAGTGCCGCTCAGGTCTCCCGCTCTTAATTGTTCTTGTTTATAAGCCGCAAAATGGTATTTGGATGTACTGGCCAGGCACAGATCCCACTTCTGATCGTGCCCAGTGGTGCATCAGCTCATAAACCAGCTGAAGAAGCCGTTCCTGCACAGACGCTTGTGGGGAAGGTTATCGTGTCTCCTCATCCATTGATGGTGACATGTCACCTTGCCCAGAATAGCTCATCAAGCCAGCATCTTGTGTTTTCCGGGACTCTTGCCTACACGGCCTGAATCAGAAGAGGTTTATTAAGAGTGTCAAGGGGTTAAACTTGGATTGACTAGCTCTTTAAATGGACGAGTTATACTTTGTATTCGTGATTGTTCATCATTGTGTATGATTCTGGACAGGGCTGTCCTGCTCTTTCCATGTGTGCTGGTCGTTCTACATATGCTTCACGCCGCCTTGTCTTTAGATCATCTTTGAATGATCTCTCTTCTACTGCTGTTGTCGATTCTCGCCCAGGGTATGGCTGGCAGGGGACGGGTCTTTTAAGAGCGTTTTGTGTGTTTTTTTTTTTTTTCTTCCACCGGCAGTCTACACCCCCTGGCTTGTCTGGTACTGGCTCGGTCTGAGTGTCCAGTGCTGGGTCCACAGTGGGCACTTCTGTAGTTCTTTCTGCTCTGTTGCTTTTGTTACTCTGCATCTATCTATGTTGTAAAAGCACACTGCCATTGAGTCTGGAGTTGAAACTCTGCAGATCTGTTGGAGTCATGAGAATCTCGGTTTCCCCGGATATTTTCGAAATGGCTGTTGCTGTCGCCTTCAGCTTTGCTTGCTTGACGCCCTAATTTGTGTCCCTGCTGCTAACCTACGCAGCTATAGGAGTCAGCAGCTTGCTGCTTCAGTGTTTGGTGTAAAATACCTCAAGGTGGCACCTCCAATACTAAGTTTGTGCAGTAGTGTCCAGGAACACCACCACCCCCCCCCCGAACCATTTGTTGATTGTGTGACAGGAATAAAAGATCACCTAAATTGTCAAGAATTGAATCCTATGTTTGTGGTTATCCTGTGAGTTGCTAAGAAAGCAAGTTTAAGTGGCCAAACTGAAGAGCAAGCCACTCAAGTGATGTCACAGATCTCATTAGTTTCCATTCTATCCTTAAGTAATCTTATTATAGGATTAGACTGACAAATGAGCTTTTTTAAGGAAGTAAATGATCAGTCCTTGTAGAAAATCTGCAAGCTGAAAGATTTTCGGGTGAAATTCTGAACTCTTAAGATGGGCTTGTTTCCTCCGGCCTGCCCCAGCCCTGTCTGAGTACAGCTTGTTTAAACTTGAGTGTCCTTTAGAGTACAGTAGTTTTTAGCACTGCCGGTCATGTGTACAGGACTTTCTCATCCGTTGAATATACTTGAACGCCCCATATTTAATCCTAAGTTGTGCTGTTAGTGAGATTCTGGTTACAGTGCATTTGCTTAAATACTGAGCATTGAATTTCACAAACATTTTTTGTTTTTGAATGTTGCAGATGACCTGTGATTTCTCCAACCAATGATTGGAGAGACCCAGTGTCAGATGACAGGTTATTAAATTCGTTTACCTGGTTCTAGGCAATATTTTCCAGGGGTATTGATCTTTTTCGTTTAAACGGACCAGGGAATGTAGTATTGTCTCCAATCCCACAATGCAGTGCTGGGATCAGGATGTTGGCATAGGTGATGTGTGCCGTTGAGGCAGACCATCATCTTGTGTGTTTGGTCTTTGTCATGTGATATTGTAATAGTTGGAGTAATTTGTATGTGGCTCACGGTGGTCTTTATTGGATCAGGTGAGACTGAGAAAACATCGTAGTGGGAAGTGGCTTCCCCCAGCCTGTGGTATTTACTGCTGTATTTTCAGTATGCCATATTCCAAAGATGTCAGTTGGCTTGACAAGACGCCCCAGACCCCCCACCCCCCGGCGTGTTTCCACTCAGGTTGATGTTAGTCTTTTATTTGCCTTGCATCACTGCTTGGGCTGACAGATTTTAATGAGAATAGATACTTGGCTGCTTTTGTGCCCCTAACCGTGATGGCTTTGTAGTGGGGAGATATCATGCCTTGTTTTCCCCTCCTTCAGGTTGTAGAATTAGTCATCCGGAGATTTTTTGGCAAATGGGTAACAGAGTGGACAAGCGGATCGTAAGATCAGGGTAGAAGCCTCAGTGTGGCCTGGGTCCCTCACACACGCATTACTGTGAACCATTGATCTTCATGTTTTCCACTTGTAGATAAGTGGCATCCATTTAAGTAGATGAGCGATGATCTCCAAAAGCTTTCTCCTTGAAAATAGCTGACTGAGGTCTGAGCCTTCAGCTGTTGAGGACACTGATGCCTATAAGACCATCAGCAGCCCGTCTCTGAGCGTAAGGAAGGTGCCTCTTCTTGGGGGACCTTCCAGCTCCACTCAGCCTGCCGCATGTTCATCACACCAGAGCTTTGCGGGTAGAGACCCTCCAGCTGTTCTCTGGCCTTTGTGTGGCCTATCCTTGCAGCTGTTGGGGGGGGCTACCTCCAGGAGGGAGCCTGTTCTACACTCACTGGATATGTTGCAGGAGTGAGCGGATCCTCGGTGGTGAGTGTGGATGAGATTTGTAGAGGGTCACCCTCAGCGGGGGTGTATCTGAGGATTTTCAGTGTGGTTCGAGTGTGCCGTGCCAGAGTAAGCTGCTTGCAGTGGGAGGCAGGTTAGTCCAGGTTTCATGTGATGATCCCTGGCTTTGTGTGTGTGTGTGTGTCAACACTGGTGTGTGAATACAGTGCCGTTTAGTGGGCCTGGTTTATTATTGAAGGTGCTAGCAGGTATGGTCCTGAGAGTACTTCAATGTTTACACCCGGTGAGAGGCTGATTTTATTCAAATTTCTGTGTAAAATCTGATATCAATTAGCACTTGGGAGATGAAGTGTGGTGTCTGAACACTGCTATTTGTTTTAGATTAAAACAATCTCTAGCTGCTAATTAATTTCCAAGTAAAAATGTGAAGTGTCACCTAGTGAGCGGCGGAGCCTCGTCGCGTGAATGAAGGCTTTTTGGGACGGGCGTGTGTTTGGATGCTGTGCCGATTGGGTTGAGGGACCCTTCAAGCCGGCTTTATCTTCTGGGAGCTTTTCTGTGGCAGTGAGCTTGTACCCTTTGGTTATAGACGGTTACTCCTGTCTGCGGTGGCCTCATTGTCTTTTGGGACTCGGGTTTCAAGACCAGACACAAGGCTGTTGTATCCTGGCCTTAATGACGTCCTGTCTAGTTGTCAGTCATCTTTATCACTGACTCTATGTATATCTTTGTCAGTTTTGGTAAAATGGGGAGAAATTTCCCCACTTGATCTTTTAAACCTTATCCTGACCCTGGTTTCCTGTAGATAAAGCACTTTCCTGATTCAGCAGGCCCATACTCACCATTGACATTTCTGGTCCCCCCATATGTATGCTTTCTCTCTTTGAAGAAATCATTGCAGTTCAGCCTACAGTGAGCACTGAACTGCGTTGCCTGTAACCTAATCGATAGCATCGGTTCATGGCTGAAGCCAGTGGCGGGGAGATGCCTCGTGTGAAACATCCTGGCCGATCGCGGGATACTTTATCGCCATGCCTGTGAACATCGCCATGCCTGTGAGCATCGCCTCTTTAGTCGGTGCACTGAAGTATACCTGAGAGAGGCATTTAACCTGAAATGCCACATTTAGAAAAGGGAATAAAAGCTGTATTAAAGGATCAGGTTGTAACTTGTCACATGCTGAAAGTGTTTAATAGACTACAAGCTTGATAAGATTCCTGTGCTGGAGAGGGTCTGCATTGACACATGCTGACGCTCTTAACGAAGTCACCAGCGGGCCTGAGTAAATAAGGCTGCTGGGACTGGTGTTGCCTCTGTTATTCATATCTTCAGAAGCTGGTGCTGTGAATCTGAAAACTAAAACCCAATCTTATCCACACCATGGTTATGCTGTCACATTCAGTGGATTTATGAGAGATATGGTCATAATGTCTTGGCAAGGCACGTGTTCACAATCAAAACTAAGGCTATGATGTTTGCTAAAAATATAATGCGTGACCTGTAAATTCTTTGAAGCGGAGGTCATGCAAACCTAAATACTTTTACTGCTTGATGGTTAAGCAGTTTTTATACTCCACAGTACTGAAGGGTGTCTTAGCCACCGTTATTGTATCATTCTGTGAATTTATAGGGGGGGAGCCCTTTCAATGTACTTTACATGTAGTTAATGATCATTGGTCATGTGTTTTAAATTATGAAATACAAGTTAAGTTAGATTTACATTTTTGCCGCTTTTCCACCCCACCGGGTACCATATTCTTGATTCTTTCCCTTTTCCGTTGACTTCCGGTCAAGTACCAGTAGCAGAAGTTCCGATACCTTGCATACCAAACTAGCTGGGGTACTTTTTCGGTACTTTGGAACTTTGGGGTGAGTCTTGCCAACACTTTCTTTTCCATTGGTTATGCAAACAGCCTGCTTCTGAAAAACAATACAACCACTGTCTGTTTTGGGGAAAAAACAAACTCACAAAATATATAAAGAATTTCTTTTTTTTTTTAAAAAAGAGGAATACATGGACAAATGAAGAGACCCAATCGTTAATTGCTATCAGATTGGAAAATTTTGAAATCGCTGTGTGATTTTGTTGTAATAAATATTAAGATATTTTATAAAGCAACAAATGAGTCAAAATAAATGCATTTCTCACATCTGTCTGGTAATGATTGAAGCAGGAATGATCGTCTCACAAATGCATGCAGTTCTCATGCCAAAGCAGTGGAGATGCGTTTAAAAAAAATCATTTTAAATTTTAATCTTGAAGAGGAAATTATTTAAATTGCAAAGCTTGCCAAGCTTTGCTTCCTCTGGCAGAGTAAATGTTTTAGCGTGACCCCCCCCATGTTATGTCTGTACAGTATGAAGGTATGAAAATGCCTCTTAACCTAGCTATCACAGTTCTTGCAATGTAAATAACTGCGTGTGGATAACATGCGACGTTATTAATATCGCCCATTGCCCAGCCATATAATATAGTATGGCCATTTTTCGAATTCACTACAAAATATCCCACCTTGCATTGTGATGTCATTCAGCGGTAGTCACGGTAGAAAAGCGCCCTTCAATTGTAGTGATGTTGTGTCTGTGTCCCCCTGCAGTCCAGAAACATGTGGTGAGGCAGTTTGCCCATCCTGTGAGTGCGCTATAGTCGGAGTGGGAAACAATATTGATTTTTATGATTAATTGCAACTCCCCATTTTGAAGATTCAATATTGATTCATAAAATCCCAAGATCGATCTAGTTAATTTATGCCTTTTTCCAGTGATTTTGAAAATAATTTAGCTGAAATTTACTTTTTTTACTTTGTATTGGTCCTCTTATCATATATGTGGCGCTACTTTCTCTCTCACCTAATGGAGGGTCGCCATAGTATTGTGTAATTGCCCCGCACCGCCATCTTGGTGCATTGTTAGCCATGGTAATGCAGTATCCTGAGCACCTGAATGCAAGTCAAGTAGGGCTTGATTCTCACAGCAGTCAGATTCAGGATTGCACGCGGAAATAGTTTGGTATATTCACAGGTAAGTACAAGAATTGGACTGGCCATGTCCAGTGTGTTCTCTGCACTACCACGCATCCTGGGAAAGCCTCCCAGAAATTCCTGCTGTGTAATCTGTGATGGATGGATGTGTGTTTCTCTCTCTCTCATCAGTTTGATGCTGGCTGGTCCTCATTCCCTCAAACCCTCTGATGTCCGCAGTCTTCACCCTGCTGTGACTGATCTCTTCTGTTATCGATGAGTTTGTGCTCCATGATGGCACAGGTCCCTTTTTGTGTTCCATGAGGCCTGCCCCGTGAGGCCTGCCCTCACATCCTGTGTCTGTACCCTGTCTGAGGTCATCAGCTGAGGGAGCAGTACCCTTGTTTCTAGGGCCCCCGAGGGACGGGTTACTGTGACATTCTTCCTCCCCTGGTCCTGTTGCTCAGATGGGGTGGATGATTGGTTTAGTAGAGGCTGCTGCCGACTCCTTAGTTGGATAATTCTTCTATTTATAGGTGATACAGTGGCTCTGTGGGCAGCATTATTGCCTTCAACCTCCAGGGTCATGGGTTCGACTCCCACCCACGCTGCGTGTGTTTGGAGTTTGTGTGCTCTCCCTGTGTCTTGTGGGTTTCCTGTGGGAACTTTGGTTTCCTGCCACAGGCCAAAGACATGCATTTATGCTAATGGGCATCTTTTAAAGTGACTGTAGAGTCTCTGCGATCAGGGGTGCCACTAGAGATTTTAGGCACCGTGAAAGCCATGCATGTATTGGACCGCCAACCCAATTATTTTCCAAAATTTTTTTAGGGGCCTCTTTCACTCAGGGGCCCTTGGAATCCTCGGGGGGGGGGGGGGGGGGGGGGGGGGGGGGGGGGGGGGGGGGGGGGGGGGGGGGGGCTCTTTCACTCAGGGGCCCTTGGAATCAACCTCCCCCCCCCCCCCCCCCCCTTTACAGTGTCCCTGTCTGTCATTGGTGGATGTTTATGTTGCTTGAGCATGTCGCTGGAAAGTTGTATAGTAGCCTTAAGACGAGCGCATTCCTGTGCCATGACGGTCGATGGCTCGATGACTGGTAGTGTAGCCCCTATTTCCCACAGAAACATTGCCTTGCTTTGTAATAGTGACATACTCTATGGTCACAGGTTTCCTCCCATAAGACAGCAGTAGCTGCTCATATTTCCTTCCCACCGCTGCCTCCAGATAGGCAGACATTGATTGCGCACCCCCACCCCCCCCCACCCCCGTGTTAGGGTTAGGCTGCTGCCTGACTCCGCCCCTTTTCCTTCCTAAAGTTTACTTTTTATGGAGAGTCGCTTATTTACTTATTTACTTTTGAAACAATGCCGACCTTTTATAGACTATAAAAGCTGGACGGAAGCACAGGAAGTGCCAAGTTTGTCATCTCTGACACTTTGTCTGAATTGCCGCCCCGACCTATAATCTGCAGCACTAACTTTCAACTTTCCCCCTGTGTTCTAGATCGCTTTCATTTGCCCAGTAAACGTGCGGTTCAGTGTAAAAGCCAGGGTAAACCTTTACCTTCTGCCTCACTGAATTTCTTCTGCTTCTGTTGCACTTAGAGCACTTGCTCTGTTTCGTTATGATGATCCGACGGAGTCCCTCATGATTATTAAAATGTTTCACATTCCTGCCTCCTTCCGCTCTGCTCCTGATTCTCCATGCAGCTCCTCCCAGCATTAATTATAGTAAAGTATCTCTCTCCTTCTTGTTGACAGGGAAACCGGGGCCAGCCAGGCTCCATACTGCTTTGTCTTTGGATATTAACGTGGGAAAAGCAGCCGGTCGGCGCGGGGCCGAGCCGAACGCCACCGATTTTTATGGCCCCTTGAGTAGCTGGGTGAAGTTTCCCACGCGCGTTTCCGCTCCGTTCCTCATGCTCACCTGTGTTCAGTAGCTCTGTTACAGGGTTTGATCACACACATATAAACTCTCCCCACCTGCCTGCATCTCTGGTGACCTGACATTGATTTCATTGCAGTATTTATGTCATACTTCATCTGCAAGAATTCTGCCACTGGACACAGGCTGTTTACCAATATCACGTTTTTGAGGGCTGCGAGGTGCCCACGGGTGTCTCCTAAAGACTGTTCTGGTTCAAGGGGATTTTGGTGTCCTTGCCCCCTTCTGGGCCAGTGGGGGCATTTGTACAGCCCATGCAGGTAAAGCAACAGTAGCCTTTTAAAGGGCCATTCTAGCTCATTACCCCTTTAAGATGGGCCGCATGAATTCATCTGTTTGTCGTTCAGAAGTGATCCACTGTCGCCCTGTGATCCACTGTGCAAACTCCTCTAAGCAGCTGGAGCTGAAAGAGCTCAGGGTTGTGAGAAAATAGTTCGTTCCCAGCTGCTGGAGTGATTGACTGCATCCATTGGATCATTAATTTAATACCCTGCCTGAAGGGGATCTGAACAGTTACACACATGCACAGCTTTGGTGTATGACGTACCCTGGCTTGGGTATCGGTATGGGGCTGCTGGAATTTGTGTTTTAATGTGTGTGATGCATGCTTTCCTCGAACAGGCCTTTTGCGGGTCAGTCTCGTAGCAGTTGCACGGAGGTCGCATTTCCTTGTGAGGAATAGATGCGCAGTTGGAGCCTTTTGCAAGCCGCCAACAGGCTAAGCTTTGGGCGGGAGACGCTGTTGCATCACATTACATCAGCACTGTAGAATTCTCTGCCTTTTCATTCCCGGCCTGTGGGTCAAACTGAAGACGCTTTCGCGTTTTACAAACGGCAGCGTGTTTTGCAAAGTGCCTTCGAACCTGTGATGCCCTGGTCTCAGTAGCTGTAGATTAGACTAGGCTGGTACATGTTAGGGTTAAAATGCTGTCACTGTTTAATCTGCTTGAAAATAGCCCCCAGTCGCGACAAGATATGGCCGGCCCCCGGCCCGGGGCCGCGGGGGGGGGGGGGGGGGCCCAGAAACGGAGCCCAGGAGTGATAGTGCATCAGACAGGACCTGTGTCCTACAGAGTTCAAGGGACAG
>JAODKC010000045.1:17391876-17408828 GCA_026777985.1 Mormyrops attenuatus
TTGGGGATTTTGAACAACGAGTGCGACACTACCACCATGTGGACGTATTTGGGAATAATTTATTTGCATTAGGCAGGCTGTCGCTTTCTTGGAACAAATTGGCGTAAATGAAAGTAAAACAAGCTTTTCGACTATTATTCTTAACATGCGAGGATATCAGATTGTCGAAGTTTTCACTCGATGTTTAACCCTTGAAGAAAATGTTCCGGCTCATAATAACCTGCAAATCTTCTGTGTGACAAATCACTCCAGAATTCGAGCGCCACACATTGGTGCTATTAAGATATAGCGTTTCTGAAGGCCAAATCACAAGTACTTAATATTTCTCATGAAATGTTCCTGACAGAAAGTATATTCTATATAGTTTAAAGATTAAACTGGGGGGGGGGGGGTGCCTTTTCTGGCAACGAGATGCTGAAAAAGGCATCCCCTTTCATTTTTAATTTCTGTAGCCCCCATCATCACGTGCTTTACGTAATTTATATGTGAGAGTGTCATGACCGTGCAGCCAAATTAACCAGGACATGCGCTTCCTGGCAAATACATGAGAAATATATCCTCACACCCCCTTCCTCACTACATTTGCACTGACCCCAGAATCAAGCACGTTTTTTTAATACAATATATGGAGACATAGCCTCAGTAGTAGGCAGTGCCGCCCCTCCCTACACGCAGAACATGTACTTTGCGTAGGGCCCCACGATCCATGGGGGGCCCATTTTCCGCAAGGGGACACATTCTCTGCAAATGCGCGAAGGATGCGCATCGCTGCCGTGAGGCGCACGTAGAGCACCAAGTCAGCCCAAGGCAGGAGAGGAAAAAAAAGAGACGAGTAATCTGACACCGCAAGGTTGTAAACCTAATTGGCATTTCGTGATACAGTCATTTTGTAATGGAGGAGGGGAGGGGGGGTCAAAATAAAATTCTGCGTAGGGCCCCAATTTGGCCAGGGGCGGCACTGGTAGTAGGTAACAAACTGTTTTCATAACCCCGACTTATTTTATTTCTTTGTATGTTGTATATCTGTATTTAACTAAATACAGTGTCGTATGATATGTTACATACGTTTTATGAGTTTACATAAACTGAAACGATCGTTTGCACACGTTACCAAAAACATCCTTAAGCTGCTTTCAGTGGTGCGCGCTCCCGAGACACACCTTCATTCTACGGCAGGGTTAGATTCTAACCCGCGACCCAAAGCCCTGTTTGCTAACCACTGAACCACCATCTTGCACCAAATCAATTAGCTCTGTCACTGTGCATTTCTCCCATTTTAAATAGTTTAACGGTTTGAATGTTTACCAACAAATTATCTCCTACACATCTGCTTCGCATTAGGGGAATTTAGTCCAGTTAAATCTTGATTTAAAAATGTCGGTTTCGGTTTACTTTTACGTTTGAACGTTTTTTTTTTGGTTGTGTGTGGTCAGACGATAAATATTTTATTTCCGTAGAAACCGTAATCGTGCCATTAAAATGATGAGAGGTCGTTTAAATCTTCAGTGGAAAGGTGGGGGAAATTGAAATCGCGTGACAAAATTACGGTATAGGCTGTATTTACTGCATGAAAATGAACACATATAAAGTTTTTTTTTAACCTACCAGTGCATATATGTATATAGTTACTCTGCATGTTCTGTGCTCTCTGTTTTGTGTAAGTACTTGAACTTTTGTTTTTGTGTTAAATTCATTTTTACACATGAATTTTTACACATTTTCATTTTTACGTATTTTAATCGTAAATCGTATCCCAAACCCCCTTCTCTACCCATTACGGCTTTTTGTAAATCGTGAGTCAGACATTTAGGAAAAAATGGCTCTTTGCTTTAAAAAGGTTTCCGACCCCTGGCTTAGTACAAGATCTGATTGATTATAGCAACTTAATAGTTGATAGAGGCTTTATATTATTTCTCGATTTTTCAAAAGCTTTCGACAGTATGGAGCACCAATTTATTTTTAAAGCATTGCATTTCACGACGAAAATGTTAAACAAACATTTATTTGGTTTGGGGAGAAATTTTGTAATACTGTACTGTACAGGCCCTATACAAAGATACAAATAGCGTTGTATCGTTACTAAGTGGTAGCTCTCCCAGGATCGAAATTAAAACAAGGATCCCTCTTTATCACTGCAGCTGAACCAATAGCCATTTTCATGAGAAACTCAGATATCTAAAAACTAAATGTATTTGATTAAATAAAATTAAATTTGCAGATGGCACTACTCTTATTCTTAAAAATCATTAACAAATTCCCAAGGTGCTACATTAAATTCTTCTTTGTTCTTAATGTATCCGGACTACGACAGTCTGAACAAGTGTTACCTGATGGCTCCCAACAGCAGTATGCCGACAGAAGCATAAAATAAAATCTGCTGTGAAGTACCTTGGTATTTATCTTACAAAATATGCTAATGTTAGTGATTGAGAAATTAAGAATTCCACTTATTTCATACCTAAGATATTTAAAATGTTTTTTTCTTATACAATTTTCCTTATTATAAATAAATGTGAAACATCCTAAATGAATAACTACGAGAACTGCACAAAATTTAATTAAATATTTCTTTAAAATGGTTACAACGAAAAATGGTAAAAAGGAACAACATATTGGACAACACCACCTTCCTCTCAGCCCTCAAAAAAGTCCATTGTGTATGGAAATAAGGTTTTTTTTTTAAAAAACGGATGCTCAAACGCTTTCTGATTAATATTCTAAACTGTAGAACAACAACAGAAATTAGAACTGCATTTCTGAAATAACTGATCAAAGCATTTTTTTCTGGCTGCCACAAACACGAAATGTTAGCGTTTCATGCACATTAAATGTATGCATAAAACAAATAGAATTCCACCAGTTTCATTCTGTGACGCTCAGCGGTCAGAAAACAGGCAGACCCCGGAATGCAGGGAAACGCTTTATTTCCTAGAAAGCTGGGGAGATCCAAAATCAAAAGGGCAAGGCAGGAGAATGGTCGTTGTGATCGAGGGGGGTCCGAGGCCTACGGAGAAGGACGAGACGAGGAGACGAGGGGACAGATGGGGAGAGGAAGGCAGGTCCAGGAGGCAAGGCAGGTCCAGGAGGCAGGGCAGAGAAGGCAAGAAGGGCAGGCAGGATCGGGCAGGCAGGCGGGGATGACCAGGGAAACAGGGCAGGCACGACAGCGGGATCCGACGGGAGAGACAGGGCAGAAGAGTTAGA
Source organism: Mormyrops attenuatus (assembly GCA_026777985.1). NCBI lineage: Eukaryota > Metazoa > Chordata > Actinopteri > Osteoglossiformes > Mormyridae > Mormyrops > Mormyrops attenuatus. The sequence continues at coordinate 17,395,081 of JAODKC010000045.1, forward strand.
CACAGGACAGAAAAGCGCTTCGTATGTGTCATGGGCATGGCAACAATACTTCGCAACCTGAAAGGAATTGCTTTCGGCTTAAGTAGCCCGGTTAGAGGGTTACGATTGTCCGCTGCTGTGTGGGTCCGCCCCCATGGGCGTGATACATACCTACTTACACACATTCCAGTAACCAAGCTTAAACAGAAACAAGTGGCAGATATATCAAATAAGTGTCGGAAAAAAGTTTACTGAATTTCTAACATACTGCTCCTAAGGCAAATATAAGGCGAATTTCACATAGGTTAAATGTAAATGCATAACACAAATCTAAAGGATTTTGCCACCTTCAATCCTACTCAGATATATTACAGTAGAAGCAAGGGCCAGATGTATCAAATAAGCGTCATCATAAAGTTTGCTTAGTTTGCAACATAGTCCCCTCAACTCGAAATTGTTCGTCTTTTTTTGTTGAAAAATGCTTTCTTATAACCATGACGACGAAGGTTTATTGTTTTTCAGTCCTCGTCCAATCGCTGCGAAGGCTCACGTGATGTCGGCGTCACCTACACGTCACAATCGCGACGCAGGCCGGTCATTCCTCTCTAGCTCCCGCGTTCTGTTGGTTGCTGCGCTTTCGGCTGCTCTAGTTTTTCCTTCGCGGTCTATATACCGTACGCGATTAGCCATGGCTGCGGCTCCGGTACCTGTAAGGAAACGGCTCCTCAAAGACGAAGACATGACCAAAGTGGAATTCGAGACGAGCGAAGAGGTCGATGTTACCCCGACGTTTGACACGATGGGCCTGCGAGAGGACCTGCTCCGCGGGATATACGGCTACGGTGAGCGGCGTTAGCTAGGCCTGTCGCGGGAACCTGCAAGCGTCGGCCATCGGAATATCGGTCACGCCAGTTCGCTATAGAGCTCGTTGGCTTTGGCCTTAGTTAAAATACTAGTTGAATTAGTACGGGTAATGTAATTAGCTACTTGGCTAACGGGGAAAAATGGCGTCCAGCATGAACCCAATGCGGTCGCCGTGACAAATGTAGCGAATATGGTTTTCTGTGGCCTTTTTGTAACGTGGGTAGTTCCGTGGCTTGTATCCGTACTCTGGTCTCACTCCCAAACACATTTAATTTACGGATCCTGTAATAGGACTAGCAGGCTAATGCTAATCTGTTCCGGCTAGATCGACCGAAACACTAAACATTTTCCGGTGCTCGTCGATTCCGGCGAGATTGCGTGTTTTGAGTTAAAGAGGACTGTATGTTTTTTCCTGAATCAGCCATGGTGAGATTTGTCTGAATTCGCGATTTTTTCCAGGCTTTGAGAAGCCGTCGGCTATCCAGCAGCGTGCCATCAAACAGATCATCAAAGGCAGAGACGTGATCGCTCAGTAAGTTACTGTACTACATCTTCCATGAAAACATGGTAACCCAAGTTTTACACGTGTGCAATATTTACAGTGCTGCCGACTCATCATTGCAGGTCTCAGTCTGGCACAGGAAAGACGGCCACGTTCTGTATTTCGGTGCTTCAGTGCTTGGACATTCAGGTGAGGCGGGTGTATTTATATAGTACATTATGTACAGGAGGTCATAGTCATAGACAGAAGGCTCTATTGCAGACATTCATTTGGGTGTATTACATGTCGATTGGATTCTTTTTTTTCCGAAAAATTTGTCTTTAACACTAATTTACGAATGATTGATTCCATATTAGATTCTTTTGTTGTGAATTTGAAGTTGGGGTTACTTTCTGAATGGAATGTCTCCATAAGTATATGCGCGTTATATACATTTGTCACAGGTCCGTGAAACCCAAGCACTGATTTTGGCACCAACCAGAGAGCTGGCCGGGCAAATCCAGAAGGTATGTCTGTAACTAAATCGTCAGTTTTGAAATCAAATCCTTTATTGAATTATGATAAATACTTTGACTAAGACTAATCACTCTGATGGCAAAAATACTGTCATCCATCCCATGGTCATCACACACTAAAGTAGGTTCCTGATCTCACTCCTCAGGTGCTTCTGGCCCTTGGTGACTTCATGAATGTGCAGTGTCACGCCTGCATCGGTGGCACCAATGTGGGGGAAGACATCAGGAAGCTGGATTACGGACAGCACGTGGTGGCCGGGACCCCGGGCCGTGTGTTCGGTGAGAGGTCTTCCTCTGAGCAGCTGGTAGTGTGACCGTGGGCTCCGTCCATGTGCTGACTCCTGTGTTTCTCTTCAGACATGATCCGTAGGCGCAGTCTGAGGACTCGGGCCATCAAGATGCTTGTTCTTGATGAAGCGGACGAGATGCTGAACAAAGGTACTGCTCTCTGATGGGGCCCTGCGCACCGCCTGCTGGTCTGTGTCTCTTTCTGAACTTCAACCATCTTCCTGCAGGTTTTAAAGAGCAGATCTACGACGTGTACCGCTACCTGCCCCCTGCCACACAGGTGTGCCTTATCAGTGCCACGCTGCCCCACGAAATCCTGGAGATGACCAACAAGTTCATGACCGACCCTATCCGCATCTTGGTGAAGCGGTATGTGCCCGTTCGGTCGTCAGTCCTTTGTGTCTGTCCACTGTGGTGTCTTGGGGGGAAGCCAGTCCATCAGAGCAGTCAGTCTCATTTTAAAGGCTGATCTGGACTGGTTGTGACAGACCACAGTATTTATCATCTTAGGCATAGCATGACTTTTGCTCTCCCAGTTTTACACTCTCACCCATGTGCCTTTAGTGATGAGTTGACACTGGAAGGGATCAAGCAGTTCTTTGTGGCTGTGGAACGGGAAGAGTGGAAGTTTGACACTCTCTGCGATCTCTACGATACGCTGACCATCACGCAGGCCGTCATCTTCTGCAACACCAAAAGGAAGGTTGGTTTGCGAGGACAGCGTGCTGGATTTACAGATCTTGTAAAGTGTGGCAGTGGCTTTAATTACCCCAGAGTAGAGGTTCGAGATCGCTGCATGACAAGTGCTTGGCCTTCCTGTGCAGGTGGACTGGCTCACTGAGAAGATGAGAGAGGCCAATTTCACGGTATCCTCCATGCATGGAGACATGCCTCAGAAAGAGAGAGACTCCATCATGAAGGAGTTCAGATCTGGAGCCAGGTGAGTCAGTGAGGAATTTCTGTGGTTTTATTGATGTGTGATTGACATATAATTGGATGTGTGCATCATCAGTCTAATGGTTTTAAAGAGCAAGATAATTGTTTAGCATTACACTGAAATACACTTAGAATGTACTCTATGTAAATGACAGGACTGGTCTGCATGTTTGTAAAATAACCGTCTGGGGTTTGTAATCTGACACCAAAGTATAGACATTGCAAAATGCAGTTTGGAACACTTGCAGAAATATTATAAAAATGCAGGGCAAGCAATGGTGGCAGTTTGTCTTGATCCCAGATATCTGATCACCAATGTCTTGGCTACATGAAGATGACTAAATGGTGTAGTTGCAACATTCAGTTGGATAAATAAATAAGAAAAAGTGAACTCATGTCACTATTTCTGGTCTCCTTCCGTTGAATATTTAGGAGCTCTCGTGTATGTATGAGCCATTTACACCTGGCCACACCCCCCACCCCCTTATGGCGCTGATGGGGATGTATCGCGTTTCACCGCTACGTTGTTAGTCAGATTACCATGCAAATGCGATTTGAATACGTGGAATTGCGGCTATTTAGAATGTGAATAGCGATCTTCACGTCTGGGCGGTGCTACACGCCCCCGATGCAGGTAAAACAAAGAAAGGTGATATGGTTTACTTTTTTGCCGATTTAACCTAATTTTAAAAACTTTAACACTTCCAACAATGGACGTTTTTAAAAGAAGACAGATTACGGATTTAGCCAGTGTTTTTTTTTTTTTTCATGAAAGATTTCAGTGAGAGATAAACGCAAAAAGACATGAAAAATACGCTGCATCCCCGACGATGCACTCGTCCCAAGAGGGATAACCTCCAGGAGGATGACCTCGGTTGACCCCTCATGTGGTTGTCTATCTCCCGCAGCCGTGTCCTCATCTCCACAGACGTGTGGGCCAGAGGTCTGGATGTCCCACAGGTGTCTCTAATCATCAACTACGACCTGCCCAACAACAGAGAGTTGTATATTCACAGGTACCTCATCCCTTGGTTGTTGAGCAGGTCCTATGGTTGGAGGTTTATATACCTTGCGAGGTTCACGGCGTTCCTTAAGTACGCTGTATTCAGCTGCCCTTTCTCTCCCTCCGCTCTCCGCAGAATCGGCCGCTCAGGTCGTTATGGCCGCAAAGGTGTCGCCATTAACTTTGTGAAGAACGATGACATCCGCATCCTCCGTGACATTGAGCAGTACTACTCTACGCAGATCGACGAAATGCCCATGAATGGTAATGAGCCATACTAACATCATACCCGACCCGGTCATCTTTGATATGAGTCACTGACCCTTTATGGGTGGATGTTTCTTGCTGATTCGGAATACTTGGTTGTGTATTTGGTATTTTAAAAACTTAATTTGCGAAGTAGCATTTCTGAAGTGCCAATTGGCAGTTGTGTGGGTGTGTATATCGAGTTTCATTAGGTGTTTGGTTATACTTTGGGAGTATTTTACAGCCATTGGTCACTGATTACCGGTGTTTGTTCTTTGCCTTCCTTTAGTTGCTGACCTCATCTAGAGGAAAACAATGGGAGCTGGAAGATTGACTTTTTAATTTTTTTTTTCCGCTCATATTTAACCTTTTCTCCCTTTAGAAGTGAAGTTTAATTTGCTTTTTACAAGCTTGTTTTGGGGAACCTCCATTTTTTTGCCGATGTAATAGCCTGTTAAGTAAGTTTTGTAAATAAAATGGACCTTCTGAATGCTTACTGTGATTTGCGTTTAGTAGTGCTAAGTAATAGTGCTTGCAGGGTTACATTTCATTGCATGGAAACCACTTGTGTGTACTCCAGCCAATCCCCACGAGGGCGTTATTGCACTGCATGCAGCATACAGGACAGAGTTCGAGATTCTTTAATTGTCACATACATAGTCATACAGGTACAACATGCAGTGAAATGTATCCTGAACCACTCTTTTGACTGTGCAGCTAGTTACAGAGGCTATGAAAAATAGTTTTTAAATACTGCCTTGCAACAGATTTACAGATGTACGATATGTGGTTGTAGGTTATAAGTTAAAGTACATTGTATGGAATGATGACGATGAGAATGAGACCCTGAGAAGGTTGCTGTCCAGTATAGTATAAGGGCGCTTTTCCACCGCACCAGGTACCGTACTTTTGGTACTTCCATAAAGTACCAAAAGTATTGTATGTGTTTTGTGTCAGTTTTCCATTGGCGTAAAAACTGGTACCGGTGCCAAATGACATCACAAAGCACAGCTTAAATCATAATTAAAAAAAAGAAATAGCCCAGTTTACGCTGCAAAATGCGGTTTATTGTTATGTCATGTTATGTCAGCTTCTATCACAGTGTAAGATTCAGTAATATCCAAATTGCATGAATGCTGCCATCTTTTACGTTTATGTAGGTACACTTACTTTGGCTAAGTGGATCAAAGCAGTAAGAATTAGCTTAAGTTTTCAAGATTTTCAAGCGGCATTGTTCGGTGTTTCGCGTGTGCCCCATTTCTTCCAAGTGGCTTGATATTACGGCAAAAACTTGTATTTCGATTCGTGCCATCCAAATCCCGCTGGATCTGTTCATCCACCATATGGCGATTAAGCCTGTTTCTCCTCGTTTGTCCATCCTTCCATTTTACTTTTTTTATATTTTTGTTTCAACTGCTTTTTATTTTGTTTCTCGCTGTTCGCTGTGTGTTTCAAAAGATGGCGGTTATATTTTTTGTTTCAGCGGTAGGCTATTTGCATAACCAATCGACAGCAAATACGTTTGCAAGTCCCACCCCAAAGTACCGAAGTACCAAAGAAATACCCCAACTGGTTTGGCACTTTCGGTACTGGTACTCGACCGGAAGTCAACGGAAAAGCGATAGTACCATACTTTGTGCGGTGGAAAAGCACCCTAAAAGTACTCTAATATACTATAATACTGTAGTTTAAAGAGAGGAGGTGTGTCCTGATTGAGGAGTCAAATGGCCTGGGGATAAAAACTCCTGAGTCTTTCTGACTTGGCCATGATGTCACGGAACCTTCTGCCTAATTGCAGAAGCTGAAATAGTTTACCAAGATGAGAGGGGTCTTTTACAATCCTTGTGGCTCTGGATCTACATCTCCTTATGTAAGTGACCTGCAGTGAAGGGAGAGTTGACCTGTAGCAGCGTTCCGCTGCGCGGATCACTCTCTGAACTCTTGGTCTAGAACGCAGCGCCGTAGAAAGTCCTTAGGACAGCAGGGGAGACCCTAAACTTCCTCAGCTGTCTAAGGTGGTACAGACGCTGCTTTGCCTTTTTTGCCTGAGCGCGGATATGTGCAGCCCACGTCAGGTCCTCGGAGATGTAGACACCCAGGTATTTGAATTTGCTCACCCTCTCCACTGGAGCTCCATTGATGACAAGGGGCTTGTAATCACGCTGCTGTCTCCTTCTAAAATCTACCACCAACTCCTTGGTCTTACTGGTGTTCAGCAGGAGGCAGTTTTCCCGACACCATAGTGCCAGGTTCTCCACTTCGTCCATGTAGGCCTTCTCGTTGTTGCCAGAGATGAGACCCAACACCACCGTGTCGTCAGCAAACTCTACAATGGAGTTGGAGCCATGAGTGGCCACACAGTCTGAAGTATAAAGGGAGTACAGCAATGGGGGAAGTACACACCCTTGTGGAGCTCCTGTGTTGATGCTGCAAGAGACACACCTGCCCACCCTCACCACTTGAGATCTGCCTGTGAGGGAGTCCAACACCCATGCACACAAACGGGTGTTCAGGCCCAGATCCCTCAGCTTTATGAACAGTCTATGGGGTTCTATTGTGTTAAATGCTGAGCTATAGTCAATGAACAACAATCTCACGTAGTTTCCCCGTTTCTTGTGCGCGTGGCTGAGAGTAGTGTGCAGGACGTGGGAGATGGCAACCTCTGTTGATCTGTTGGAGCGGTTGGCGAACTGGAGCAGGTCTGTGGTGGTGGGGATGGAGGAGGAGATAATCTTGAGTAGCCTCTCGAACACCTTCATGACCACCAATGTCAGGGTGACAGGCCAGTAATCATTTAGGCTTGAAGGCTTGTTGTTCTTGGGCACGGGGACGATGGTAGATCTTTTGAAGCACGTAGGAACCATGGACTTCGCCAGGGACTTGTTGAAGATGGACGTGAACACCTCTGACAGCTGGTGAGCACAGCAGTGCAGCAGTTCATGCAGATCATCAATACCACCCAGCTTTAATGGGTCCAGATCACCTCATAGAACAGTACATATACTCTTTTTTTTCAAACCATCAAAATAATCATTAACATGTCAGAGTACTAGATGTAGGAATGAGTACCAACATCATGGCCGTAACTTGAGCTGTTAGACTCGCAGCGTTTCCCCATTCCAGTCCTTGGGGGCCCAAGGATGGTCCATATTTTTGTTCCCTCCCAGCTCCCTGTCAGACAGTCCATGTTTTTTCTTCCACCCAGTTCCCAGTAGGAGCAAATATGTGGAAAGTCTCTGAGTCCCTGAGCACTAGACTGGGAAACACTTGGTTAGAGCATCCAGCAGAGGGCCCAGCCCTGCCTTTCACGTCTCCACGTTACTCCTTCCCAAACACCAACAGTTGGTCCAGGTGCTCTGCTGAGCTGTATGTAATAGGTATGCAAGGCAGCCAGAGACACTGACCCAAAAGACACTCTACAGGTCCGAAAGGCTTTGGGGGCACAGGTTGGGGCAAGTGTCAGAATTACCTTCTGCCTACTTGTATTGAAAAAAAGTCACAGATGGCTGTAAGTAAGAGCTTTGGCAGCACTGCTGACACACTGAAGCGTGTGACACCAGCAGGTGAGGAGGGCTTTGCCAAGTGAAGAGGCAGCCACAGCCCCTCCGAGACCCAACCTGCAGGACCGAGAGGAAGATCCGGAGAATGGTGAGCAGGAAACGGAAGAATGTAGCAGAGGGCCCCATCTTCCCATGGGCCAGAGCTGGTGCTTCCCCACAGGAGCCCAGCAGAGCTTGGAGCGGCTGAGGTGGATGTTCCAAGTTGCAGAACCACCCTGAGAGCCGATGTCAGCTCAATCTCCAGGCTACAGCAAGGTGGGTGGTTCCAGAACACCCAGCATACTCCCAACTGGCCAGGCCGGCGACATGTGTAAGCAAAAACCTCCAGTTTCTGCTTATCTAAAGCATCCCCAAAACGAGTACAGGTTTCCCTCGATAAACACAATTAATCCCCAAATATCACCGCGTTAATATTAATATAAACAATCGTAAGAATCATAATTGCTCCACTGTTAATTATGTTGAGGTCAATCAGGTACACATAACCTACGTAATTTAATTTTCACTTGCTATTGTGGCATCACTCATTCTTAGACATAGTTAAGTGAGCAAATATTTCTTAAGTTTAGAGAAAACAATTGGTTTGCAATAGACTTAATAAACACATGCACTTTCAACTCTGACCATGTGCGACCCAGGAGGTTGTCATAGCCTCCTGTCACGTAACTGATTGTATGGATTCGTGGGAGTTTGGGGATCACGTTAATCAAAATTTTTTACCCCATGCATAATGGATGGTCTCAGTTAATTTATCCATATTCATCAAAGGATACCTGTATAGTCAAAATAGAATCTGTGTACTACTGCTTTTTATTGGGACAGTTAATTAGGGTCTTTATCAAGAAAGACCAAAGATGCCATATTCACTACCTTCCTTACCTGAAAGCCACACTTCCCACCACTGACCAGGTTATCTGTCTGCCTACAGCTGATGTGAGGAGAACTTTAACCAAAGTCAACCCACGGATGGCTGCTGGACCGGACAACATTCCTGGTCGCGTGCTCAGAGACTGTGCCGATCAGCTGGCCGAGGTCTTCACAGACATCTTCAATATATCACTGAGCCAGATGATCATCCCAACATGCTTTAAGTCCACCACCATCATGCCAGTGCCAAAGAAATCTTCAGTTACCTGCCTGAACGACTACCGCCCTGTCGCACTAACCCCCGTCATCATGAAGTGCTTTGAGAGACTCGTCATGGCACACATTAGAAGCAGCCTCCCCCGCTCACTGGACCAGCTACAGTTTGCATATCGATCAAACAGGCCGACTGAGGATGCCAAATCCTCCGCCCTTCACCTCTCCCTATCTCACCTGGAGAAGAGAGACACTTGAATGTTAGAATGCTGTTCATAGACTTTAGCTCAGCATTCAACACCATCATCCCCCAGAAGCTGAGTGGGAAACTGAACGAGCTGGGACTGAGCACCTCTGCGTAACTGGATCCTGGACTCAGTCCGTCCGTATTGGCGACAAAACTTCCAGCACCATCAGACTGAGCACAGGCGTGCCGCAGGGGTGTGTTCTCAGTCCACTATTGTTTACTCTGCTGACCCACCACTGCACTGCCACGCACAGCTCAAACCACATCATCAAGTTTGCTGATGACACGTCTGTGGCTGGGCTCAGCCACAACAACGAGTCAGCGTACAGGGATGAAGTTCGGCAGCTGGGTGTCTGGTGCAGTGAGAACAACCTGTCTCTGAATGTGGTCAAGACAAAGGAAATTATTGTCGACTTCAGGAAGACTCACCCTACCCACATGCCACTCAGTATCAACGGCGACAGCGAAGAACACCACGTTTCTGGGAATTCACATCTCAGACGACCTCACCTGGACCACCAACGCCACCTCCATCACCAAAAAAGCTCAGCAGCGTCTTCACTTCCTGAGACGTTTGAAGCAGGCCAACATCTTCGGACAACATCATCGGAGCATCTCTCCCCTCACTGCAGGAGATCTTCCAAAAGCGTTGCGTCAGGAAGGCCTCCCGCATTGTGCTGGACTCCTCCCACCCCTCACACGGACTCTTTGCACTACTCCCATCTGGCAGACGCTACTGCAGCATTCAATAATTCAATAATTCAATAATTGCACAATTTCCATGTTAGCTTAGAGTTTATGTTTATAGTTTGTTAATATATGTTTATTCTCTGTGCCCATTTGTACTGTAAGAACTGGAGCCACGTCGTCTCGTCTCACTGTATACATGTATATAGCTGAGATGACAATAAAGTTCACTTTGACTTTGACTAGTGACAGTCAGCAAAAACAAATTTTAGTTCCGACCAAGAAATCTGATGGGACAAGAGGCGTTCTATTGGTAGTTAGGAGCAAGTGAGCTGTGCTGCGTCAACAGCAGGCTGGTGAGAGCTAATTCTTTTTTGGTCTTTTTTTTTTTTTTTTTGCAGAGGCCTGTAAATGTTTAATCAAGCGGAGTATCTGTAATGGCTTTATTACTGGTACCTAAGTGCTACTCAAGCCGTGATATGTCGCAGTACTGCCACGCTCATTCTTCAATGTTACTGCTTAAATAATTGTAGGGGTTTCCGTACATTGGTTTTTGGCAGCCCTGTGTGTTAAATTTAGATTCTCATTCTGGATTTCTGATTGAGTTTCACCATATTTGGAAACTGTTAGCCATCAGCTACCATAATGTATACAGTATTACATCTCAGCGATACATGTAGGTCTCACTTCATTGTCTATTTCTCGATCTCAGTTTAATAGCTAGATATTCAACTAAAAGCTACATATAATTTTTTTTTAAACCAGTTAGCCAACTTGGAAACACTTATCGGACTGCTAAAAATATTGTACTTGTGTCACACAATAAACAGTGGTTCAGGGTTCATAGGGGGATCAGATACACTGTGGAATACAAGGTGCATCATGGTTGATGGCGCAAAACAAATTTTGTGTGGAAATGGTTTGGTCCACGTCGGATTTCGGAAATACAGTCGACCGTATTTCCGAAATCCGTTACTTGCAAACTTTGCGAAGGTACTGTTCGTACAACATGTAGCAACATAACCAACCTTTTTAAACGCTGAGTGGCTGGATCACAAAGCAAGATTGTTTGGTTAGTAAATAACTAGGTACTAAAGTTACTACTTTCGCATACAATTAGCTCAGACCACCTTAAATATGACAAGTTATCCAGCCAAGCAAAAAAAAAAAAAATCCATTTTCTTCACACGGGCCCCTGACACGTCAAAATCCCAAAGATGCGAAATGGTTATACGCGTCTCCCGCATGTGACCAAACAGAAACAAACACTTCTTACGGAAGCAAAAATTTTAAATCTTATTTATTTATCCATTGATTGTATTTCTTATAAGCAGAGTTCAGAAGTGTGCAGTCATTGACTAAAGTGATAAATGTTCATTCATACATGAAACTTTTGAAACTATAAAAAATTAAAAAGCACTTTTGCCATGAGGAGTGAAGTTTTTTTTTTTTTTTTAAATAGGTGCAGTATTTTACATACCTTTATTAAATTATAAGCAGTGTCTCTTAAGGACAGACTTGTTGGTTAACATAACTACATACATTCCAACAAGATCACAACCAAAAATAAAAATTTGATTTATGCAAGAAGTCATCCCTGGAGAAACTACCCCAAAAACACTTGGAACAACCAATTTAATTAGATTTGCAGAGGCATTTTTACTTGAAAAGGTTTTTAAAAATCTTTTGCTTACAGAATTCTAAGTTCATTAGTGTTTAAAAAAAGTTTAATCTGCTAATTATTAAACTAAGAAAATTGGAATCGGCTACGATCAGCATTGGCAGTTCAGGCTTATAGAAGAAATGGGTAGGGGCCAGTCACTCATCCCGCCTCATAACGGCAGCTCAGCGTTTACCTGTGATGTCACTGGAAGGCGTTGAATGAGTAACGGGCACAGAAGTACTTAGCTTGAGGTTCAAAGTGAAGTTCCCTACCTGCTGCTGTCCCACTTGACAAGACATTAAGGAAAAATCAATGACTATCAAACAATGACTTGGTTTAGCCTGGCACATTTCAGAGCGGCTCATTTAGATTTTAATCATGAACATTTTAAACAGCTTTCAGACCCCACCCCCAAATATAAACATTCATATACAGGTGCACAGACTTTGAATGTAGTAGTTTTAATCTTGTATTGAAAAATAAATTACAGAAAATACCTTTAAATTGCAACAGAAGACAGACTAACAATCCAAAAATGTTTTGCGTGAAGGGGTGGAATTGTGGTGCCCAAAAGGCAGGCTTTTTTTTTTTTTTTTTTTTTAAACAAATATAATAAAAAAAAAAAAAAAAAAAAAATGCAACCTGACGTACACAACCACGGAACATTCCCTGACAAACTGGTCTTCAGCCTAGCACTGATCCACTGCTCCACTACAAAGGCTACAAAACTGATCTCGTATACATGCTGTTCGATTGGACTTAAGAAATTACCATCTAAACTGTACAAAATTGCGCTTTTAGATTTTTGGATGGAATTCCAAACATAAAAAAAAAATCGGCAGAAATGAGTACAAGTACTATATATATTACAGAAAGAAATGTTTTGAACAGTTTTGATCATTTTAGGGTAGATATGTAGGTTTAGGTGGGAAAGGCAAGGCATTGTACAGTTCAGATTCTCCCTGGCTACAACTTAACCTATTTGTGTGCGTGCACGGTGTAAATCTGCTAGCATGCAATGATTAATACTGGCACAGGGATACTACAGGATTACAGCTTGTGTAAAACCACAGTGGCTCATTCACTTCTCTGCTTCTATGTGGTAACTGTCGCGGACACCAGTGTTGCCACGGAGACTGTAGCGCGACGGGCCACTGGATGGGGCAGCCAGACTGCTGCATGTCCCTGAAATTCCATTGAACGTAACCAAAGAAAAATCAAAGAAAAATCAAAGCTCATGATGGAACATGAGGATGGTAGGGGAGGGCCTTAAAACAGCCCCTAATTCATAAACTGCTTGAGAGGTGGGCAGGAATACTGGACTGCAAGACATCACATTCGACAGGATAAAGGAGCTGGGGTGGGACAGGTGATGACTCCCTTCCAGTACTCAGTGATTGGAAGCCAGGTGGAGCTATCTACAGTAAAAGTGTAAACTTTGGTTTGCAGTTCCTCAGTTCGTGACGAGCACTCTAAGCGCCCAATCAGGTGGCCTTTAACTTGGTGTGCTGGGTCACCTGCTCAGTCAGACTGGCCTTGATGGAGTTTGCCACAGTCTGCCTAATGTTATCCTCCATAAAGTGATCGCTCAGGGGCTTCAACACCTGTAAAGATGGATATGAGAGACGGGGGAGACAGGGAATGAGAGGCAGGCAGGGGACACAGGGCCAGCTGGGAATGTAGAACATAAACAATGCACACAAATACTAGAATGCAGAAGCAAAACGTCGGCAACTGAAAGGATGCAAAAATGCAACTAGGCAAACAAGCCACCCCCAAACGCCCCCCTTGCATAACAGGAAAAAACCTCTGAGAAATTCCAACCTGTTTTGAACCTGGGAGAGAACCAGGCACACGTTAGATTTAATAGCGGCCAGCACGGATAGTAAACGAAAGGAAAAACAAAAACTGAAACAGAGTACAGATGATGCTATTTCCTCTTCTTGATATTGTTGTTTGAGGAGAGTCTCTTTCTCTGTGCTGGTACAAAAGAGTTTCCCGTGACGCGACTCCTCGCCACCTCAAATAATTTGGAAAAGACCTAAAACAGGGAATTTAGTAGGTTAGCAGGACAGCGAATATGAGAAGGGGGGGGGGGGGGGTTTGGGTGTTTGGCGAATTGGTGGGGAGGGGCCCCGTCTGGAAGCCAGTGAAGGCGGGATTGCGGGGTTGGCGTGT
>JAODKC010000045.1:17408928-17422524 GCA_026777985.1 Mormyrops attenuatus
TCGGGCCACGCGGCGCCCGTTTGGGGGCTGCCCCCCACCCCCACCTACCATCCCACGCATGCGCCCCCCCCCCCGCCCCCGGTGGGGGGGGGGGGAGGGGGTTTAGGACAAGCTGAGGTATGAAGTGTTTGGCCATCCTCACCTTTCTAGGCGTCCTCTGAATAGCAGAAAAGTGTGAGAAAAGAAGCAGAAATTAGGGAGGGAGGAAAAGCGGGGGGGGGGATGGGAATGCGGACAACTCAGGACAAGCCAGAACAAGTGAAGGGTCAAAGGTTAAGGGTCACTGACAGGACAGAGGACACCAAGACACCCAAATCACACTGGGTCATCAGTAGCAATACGGGAAAAAAGCAAACCGAGGAACCCACCTGTTCCCAGAGCGTCTCTGCGACTTGGTCGATGACCGTCCCCAGCTCCCGGAACTCCCCTGAGTACTTGACGTAGCCCCACACGCAGAGGGAGATGAGCGCCACGCCCAACACCAGGTTACAGAGGGACGCTATAGTGTCCAAGCCCACGATACTAGTCACTCCCGAGATGATGTACATGGCAAACATGACCGCGAAGAGCGTGGCGGGCGTGCGCGCCGCGTAGAAGATGTTCTTGCTGTCATTGTGTTTGGTGAAGTTGGCGTAGACCTCGTCCAGCTCGCTCTCGAGTTGGTCCTGGTAGCGCCGGCAGAACTCCTGGCCGCCCATCTTCTTCACCGAGCAGAACTGCTTGATGGAGAACTTCTTGAACTCCTCGTGCTTGCGCTCCAGGTCGGCGGGGGCGATGTACGGCTTGTCTCCGCCGCAGACCTAGGAAACAGTGGCTCATCAGAATGCCATGTGTACAGGGCAACAAGGCTGTAAGACCGTAATCAAGATTCAATCATGGTGATGACCCAACATTTGTTAGGCTTTAGATGAGGGGACATCATTGATGCTTAGCAGATACCAAGCAACCTCACAGCACTGGGTTTGAGGTCCAGTTAAAACCTTACACCCGCGTTTCAATTTTGTACTGAACTGGGTTTTCTCCCAGTGCCCATGTTGAGCGGGTCAGCTGGGTTTAAATCAAGTTCAGTCCTAGTTCTGGCACCCCAGGGTGCAAGCACATTTTCCATAGAACAAAGACCTGTTCCAACAAGTTGTGCCAGTAAAACATCTTACTTTCATTTCTGATAATGAGCAGAATAAACTACAAACTGTCTTGATTAAACCAGTTGTTCAGCAGATGAACGGAAACAATTTACAGGGCCCTTAATGCACTTGCTTTGCCAAATCGAGCATCGTGACTCATTCCCTCCACTGCTAAATCAATACAAAATTGCAAGCTGTGCAGGAGTAAGAATCTCCCGCGGAGAGACAATGAGCAATGGTATGAGTATTCTGGCGCTGAACTGACCTCCTGGCCAGGATAGCCCTATCCCTGAGCATCCCCGGATAACTTCCGGATCACAGCAAATGAAAGGTCCAGCTGTAACAGGTTTAAGGTGAAGACCAGGCACAGCCAACACTCGCAGAAGCCTCAGCCTGCCATCATACCTCCTCCATGCTTTTATTGTAGCTGTCTTTCGCCCCAGCAACAGCTGCAAGGTTATTGGCTTCAGCCGTTGCCTGGAAAAGAACACACATCCAATATATTCAGAACTGTCACACAACACTATGATGAACTTCATTAAACTCTGGAATGCTGAGGGCCACAAACAATTCACAACATTTCCTAGCAGTCACATTTACAACAGATGGCCCTTGGTCCATTCATAACATGAATGTGAAGCGTATTTGCTTAAAAGCATCCACAATGCAAAGACAGACGCCTCAAACCTAGTACATATGCAAGCCTAGGTATCTACTGAAACCCCAGAGCATCACGCCAGGTACGGCACCTCATACCTGCAACATGGATTTGGGATGAGGAAGCTCCTCTCCTTGATATATCTTGATGTAGGCCTGGAAGAACAACAAGAGTGTTCCTACAGACGGTAAGGTAGGAAAACCAAAGACATGCAACATGTAGGATTGCACTCTTACCTTGAAATACTCAACGAGATGCCGGCAGGTCACTTTAGATGCTCCGATCTCCTTCACGACCAGATTCTTCGGGGATAGCAGAAAGGGAACAAGGTTCTCCAATTCCTTCTTAAAGTCTATATCAATATCTGGAAAAAGGGCCAAATAGATTTAAAGTCTAGTTGAAACACACATTATCCTTAAATGTTTCCTTTGAGGGGAGTGGGGGTTCTGTGAAGTCATTGATGCTACAGGCTATTTAAATCAGACTGCCAAGTCAATCTCATGCTGGTTTATATATATAGTACATAATTACTGCCAATTCACTGTAGCAGAAGTGCACCAAAAAAAAACAAAAAAAAAAAAAAAAAACAGTCATAAGCTTAACTAAACATAGGCACTGGGAATTGAACTAATATCTGCAAATTAAGATGAACATTAGCAGACAGACACTTCTAAGGCTGACGCAATTACCCTTAAAGGACATTCATTAGCAGCAAATTTTAGAAACAGCAGGTGAGACGTTCTAAACGAGCCCTGGAGACCGAGCGGCCACTCAGTGACCATGGAGAAGAACACGGTTAGATGAGATCCAAGAGAATTCGACAGAATAAGCATGATGGGGGTGGGGGCTCTGCATACCAATCAGCCTGCCATCAAACTGTGGGTTGGTGGCGACCTTGAGACCTGGGTGGGGCAGCAGAAAGCAGCCGATGGTGGAGAAGCAGGAGTGAATGTGCTTCCTGACATTCTGCAGCTCCTCATGTTGGTTCTGCTTGACCTGCACCCAGAACAGCATGGGCAGCAAAAGGAACCTAATCAATACTTGCTAGCCTCGTTAGGCCCAAATCCTACAAGTCAACTTTTAGGACTTCAGTATTCATAGTTTTCCACGTGCGCTTATGATCTGCGCACAGTTGAGTGACAAATTTCATCATAATGGTTGTACACTGGATGGTGAGTGTGAAGTGCAGATTTTGGTTCTAGTGGACTTGAGTGTCGGTACCACACATTTGATGAACAGCCGTGTGAGGAGATGCCTACATTTTTCTCTGTACACGTCTTTTTACACACACACACACACACACACACACACACACACAAATCTGTTGGTACCCTTCCACAAAACAAAAAGCACAACTCGAACAACTTGAAACTGAGTTTAATGCCATCCCTTATTGTTTATTCCATATTTAACACAAATCAGACTTTGCTTTTGATTATAAAAGATATTCAACTGAATCAATAATTAAACAAACAAAAATGGCAGACAAAAAAAACAAAAAACTGTAACCTTAATTTAATATTTAATATTTCGCAGCAGTCTCTGCCAACAAGCGATCCCTGTACTTCACAATGAGACGTCTGCATTTGCCAGCAGGTAGTTTGGCCCGCTCTTCCTGAGCAAACTGCTCAAGCTGCCTCAGGTTTGAAGGGCGGCGTCTCCACACTAAGATCTTTCCATAGATGTTCGATAGGATTAAGATCTGGACTCATGGAGAACCATTATAGAACAGTCCAATGTCTTTTTCTCAGCCATTCTTGAGTGGTTTTAGTTGTATGTTTTGGGTCATTATCCTGCTGGAGGACCCATGACCTGCGACTGAGGCTGAGCTTTGACACTGGGCAGTACGATTCGCTCCAGGATGCCTTGGTATTCTTGAGACTTCAATGCGCTCTGCACAGATTCAAGGTTCCCCATGACAGAAGCAGCCCCAAAACAAAACCAAGCCCATCCACCACCCGATGTTTCACAGTAGGTATGGTGCTCTTCTTTTAAAGCTTAATTTTTCCTTCTGTAGACGTCGAGCTGATGTGACTGGCCAGAAAGCTCCAGTTTTCTCACATCAGTCCAAAGGACACTCTCCCAGGAACTTTGGGGCTTGTCAACATGCATTTCGGCAAATTCCACTCTGGCTTTTCTATATTTTTCTGTCAATAGAGTTGCCCTCCTGGTTCTTCTTCCATGGAGCCCATTACTGACGTACCTTGACCTTGGAGCTCAGCTTGAATGGTACTGGATGGTTTCCTTGGCTCTTTTTCTACCATTCACAATATCCTTCTGATCAACCTGGGGCTGCATTTCCTTTTGCGTCCACGTCCTGGGAGGTTGGCTACAGTCCCATGAACCTTATACTTAACAATATTGGCAACTGTGGTCACAGGAACATGAAGCTGCTTGGAGATGGTCTTATAGCCTTTACCTTTAACATGGTTACCTATAATCTTCTTTCCGAGCTCCTCAGACAGCTCTCTCCTTTGCTTTCTCTGGTCCATGTTCAGTGTGATGCACACAATGATACCAAACACAGTAGCATGTTATTTCCCTTTAAATAGGCTGAATGGCTGATGAAAAGCTTGAAGGCACCTGTGATACTAATTAAGGTCAAACACTTAGTTTGAAACATGACTATAATGCAAGGATAAATAGTCTTTGAGGTATCAACAAATCTGTCCATACTATTTTTACTATCTTTGTAAAATAAACAAATCATTTTTCACAATTTTATTGGTTTATCACATACTAAAGGCATGCAGGTATAATACATTAGACAATTGCTTTTAATGGAATCAGTTTTCAGGAGAAATGAAACATCAATGAGTTGTAAGGGAACCAACAAAATTTGTCCATGTCTGTGTGTGTATAATACACACACACTTACACACACACACACACACACACACACACACAAATCACTAAAGGAGCACAAAGACATGTCAATGCACAAATTGCTACATAGATAAATTTATTGTCTGATATGTCCTGCACTGCAAAAACTGCACTTTACCGTTTTTGTGCATTCGTATACAACATTCAAGTTTACTTATTGTTCATTTTGTGATTACATTTGTTTAACTGTGACAACTAGGCTTGGGTGGTATCCAAGTTTCAATACCACCCAAACATACCACAGGATATGGTATTCAGACAGCATTTTCAAAAGCAATGATACTGTGGCCATTTGAGGTCTTACAAATAGCATTTTATCACCAATTTTATTCAAGCCTAATAACTTTAAAATTCTACTGAAATTTAAACTTTCATGAACACCATGAGTATCCTCAGCAGTCCATACCGGCACACGGAAAAGCAAAGTATGAACTGAACTGGGTTTTACACTGTAAATGTCCGACACGCTGGAAAGCAGGTCTAGGCTACCAAAATATTTAAAGCCAAGACCAAGCTAAGAATGAATATTTCAGATACACAAATATTTATTCATTTGCTAAGGGATTGTGATGTATACTTAAATTCCAAGAGGTACTGAGCATAAGCAAATTAGCCATTTCAGTAGTGGGAGGTAGTCAGTGTTTGACTTGGGTTTAACAAGATGTTCTGAGATTTAGAGTAATGCAAACATGGTTCAGTGTGCAGCCTTTTTTTCCTTTTTCTTACAAAGGACGTTGCTGCCAAGAGTTTGCTATGGGAAGTTCAGCTCCAGTCAGCAGCCCCAGTAAGACACAACCCAGCGAATTGCTTACCAGCCTCCATCCGAGCTCTGCCCACAAAGAACAGCCTTACCTGGAGCCTCTTCTCCAAGAAGGAGCTGCCTCCCGCCAAGCCGTAGGGGTGCTCATAAGGGTAGCTCCAGTCTCTTATCAGGAACATCAGGGTCTGTTTGGCCAAAACACGATTCAGTGGGCCCAAGGGAAATGTCAATTTATTCAACGTGGAATTCAACTCTTAATACGCTCACCAAGGCTGACGGTATAACTAAAACGGGTAAGAGACCGCCATTACCTGAAAGGGCTTTCCATCAACTTCCTCCATCGCCAAGCGCCCATATTCTGTGAAGAGCTACAGAAAATACGACCACTTATTCATGGAGATATGTGCGAACCCTGGAGCTGCTCGATCGTGGAAAAAAAAAATCATAAATCAATTATTTTTGACCAATATCGAGATCATGATTATTTACCACAGTTTACCACTCTTGATTGCAGAAACTATTTATTGAATCTTAATCATAGGTCTTATGGCTTAAATACAAAACTCTGCATTTTATACTATATGAACTACGCATATCCATCTAATGTACTATACTTAAATCACGGTCAATACATTTCGGGACAGTTGTATTGACCATGTTAATATAAAGTGAAGCATGAGACTTTCGTAACCTCCATGCCCATTGATTATTTTAAGCAATATTCACCTGAAGGTGCTGAAGATCATCTTCTTGTATATTCTGAGACAAGTTATAAACCTGCAAGAGATCAAGTTTGATTCATGGAAGGGAAATGATAGATGCATGAAGAGTTGAGAGCTAGTAAGGCAAGTAAAACCAGCACCGAGTGGCAGGGATAAGTTAAAACGTATACATGTGAAATGCTATGGGTCTCCTCTAACAAGGACTCCGACAACAGGGAGGCGTGAGCTGGGAGCGAGAGTACTACACAGCCACAACAAGCGAGCAATGGAGTGCAATGTTACCAGAAGACCCCAGTCAGAAATAACTACAGGGGCATGGTGACGTAGACAGCTCGCAGGCTAGGAGTTCCTGCTACAAACAGGTCATCTTGGCAGGGTCACACCAGGAGGATCTTAACTCACCTGGACAGAGCTGGTCATGGTGCTCAATGCGAACACTGTGGCACAATCTTTGATGGTCGATTGGCTATCAAACGCCCCTTGAGTGTCTAACAGCAGAACAGCAACCTGCGAAGACACAGTTAACACCATTTGTCCAGGACTGACACACACCCTATGAGAATACGTATGGAAGACCTACTCAGCACGGGACAGACGTCACACTTTTCAAAAACCAAAGGTATAGAGACACCTGCCTTACTCCCATCTGGTTTGTCCACCACGAACACTTCACTCCACGCCTGTATACCTGTCGTCTCCCTCTCACAGCCCCCCCTCCAGGTGAATCCAGTCAGAGGTTCCTCATTTCCACCCAGCCAGGAGCTCGATCTCTGCACAGAAAAATGGGGGGGTTTAATAGTGATGATGGGAAGCAACACCTAGAACCACCACAAGAGGGCATTACACAGTCATCTTATACAGAACTGTTACACAGGTAAGTTATTCCATCTATCTCCAAGCCCAGTGTTTCTCAGGCCAGTCCATGATTTCGCAGGGGCTGGGAGGGGGGAAAAAAAAAAAAAAAAAAAAACGTGAACTGTCTGGGGGGCCCTGAAGCCTATGTAAAGAGCACAAGTTTGAAGTGCACCCTGGCAAGGATACTAGGTCCCTGCAAGGCATGAACACAAACATGCAGAGACACCAACAGTCATATCCCTCTTAAATTTAAATTATATTAACTGAAACATCCTTGTGTATGATCATGCACTGTGCTTATATACCTGTGTAGTTTAAGCTTCATAGAAGCTCTATTTTGGGAAATCTATTCTCCGGGCAATTCAGAGATACCAATTCAAACCCGCAACCTGGAAATATGAGGCAACAGCGGTACACAGCAAGCCAGAGGCACCCAGAAGGCAGAGAATTAAACCGTTACATTTCATCTGTGTTATGGCTTGGAAAACAATTTTACATTATGCTTCAGGGGAAATTACCTTTTCAGTACAGATATCCTTGGAAACTAATTGCTACAACAAATGTTTGTCTTGATGTTACAGAAGGTAAATTATAATTTTACTCCTTGTATTAAACGCAGTAGGCATTCTGGAAAACAATTAAATGTCCATCTGTATTCAAATAAACTTTTGAAGTACCAGTAAAACACCACGGGCATTTTATAATACAGATTCTTTTTATCTCACCACTCAAAGAAATTAAACCCCTGTAATTAATTACAAAGTGCTCCTGAGAAGCAGTCGGGCAGAGTAGTGTGAACTCACATCCCTTTATGGAAAACATGGTCCACTCCGCATCTAGCTTGTCTGGATGAGCTTCTTGGAGATGCTGGGTGACTAATGCCACGCAGCTGGTGAAGAGACAGCCATCAGGCAGAGGACAAGCGGAGTGGTCCATCACAGCACACTGGCGTGGCACGTTAGTCTCCCCCCTATTCTAATCCCAGCAGGACAGATTCTCAGCCCACTCACTCCCCTCCCAGAGGACCTAGCCACCAATCTCAGGGCTGGTCCCAGTGTTGTCGGAGGCCACCGACATGGATGCTTAGAGGTCACCAATGGCAACCAGCCATGCTTCTCACATTTCATTCGACGGAACAGCTGCTTAACTTCCTGCTTCAGTACCTGGTGGTATTTTAACCAAGAAGGACTCATGCAGAAAGTACAATGACAATGAAACTCTCCAGACACCACTTTCGAAAATGAGCCAAAGTGCTCATGACGCACCCAGAAGATACATTCGGCCACTTTATGCATGTAGACTCCACACCCTGTCAGAAACCCAGAGCTGGCGGGTGGTTTAACGGCGATTTCACTTTGTCAGTCCGAAGCACAAAGGCGGCAGAGACACCACAGACACCCCAGCCGGAGGAGACGCGTAACCCGGGGCGAGAGCAGGACCTCCACAGACCCCTGTGACGTTCATATGTTGAGGCAGGGGAATCACAAGGTCCCCTGTGTGACAGGCTCGAGCGTAAACACCGACTGCGACATGACACAATTAAAGCCTCTCGGGGTGGGGGGAGCAAGCACAGACTGTGCTGTTGAGATCTGGGAATAAAGCTCCTTTTCATTGCGCTCAGACAGAACAATTGAGCCCTGAACGTAGATAAAACGATTCATAGCGCAGTTTGTGAAATTGCTCCCCATGATTCTCAATAATACGACTACACTCAAAACAAATCCAGCGGTTTGTTTTTAATGAATAATGTTTAAGAGCGACGTAAACCCCCAAGCCCAACATTTCAACATGTTAATCTGATTGGAAAAGCCTTTGGACTGACTGGAGAATTGAAGGTCAGAATTACCTGTCCTAGGCAACTGCCATCTAAATGGTTACCAGCGACAGTAACCCAACACAATAGAAGACCTGACCCACTAAACAGTTTCCTGACAACAGTTTGTTCCTTAAGAACAAACCAAGCCACAAAAAAAGCCAAGAAGCTGATAAATACATTGATGGTTCTGGCATGACAAAAACTTAAAGAACTGAAAGCTACTAACTGCAAAAAAAATAAATGACACTGAACGTTATCTGCAAGCCACCAGTATCCTTCATGCAGGTAGCAAACAACATTCAAGGAAACCAGGAACCAGTTACACAACGTTTAACATTTCCCTAAAGATCCGATCTTAACAGGTCAGTTACCAAAACTAAACAAACACGGATGGTTATATTTAACCAACTTCAACAAAACAGGCGCATAACCCTCAAATGTCTCCCACTCACACTTATAAAACGCCCAATGCCTGCAGATTCAGAGCCAGGGACGGACCTGGGGAGCGGGCTGACCAAGGCATGCAGCACTAGCAGCCCATCATGATAATATTGATCATGTCTTTGGGGGGGACGATCTACATCAGGAACTAATTCAACCGAATAACTAGGATGTTACGCTGTTAGAGTATCACAGAACCCCAGGAGCAAACAGAAGCGTCACTCATCCAGGCAGGAATCCATTCTCTTATCCAATTGGGGTCACTGTGACCCAGATAATGCCGCAGGAAAGAGCACAGGGCAGGGAACAGCCTGCCGGGCCAACAGGGCTCCCATTCTAATGGTAATTCAGCACCCGTTCATATCAGCAGCACAAGCTGGGGAAGGACGCTGGGACAAGCAAAGACTGGAGAACAGCATTCAAAGTCCTGCAGCAGTTTGGTGCAGAAACCTGAGCTCGGAAGGCGTCTCAGGGCACTGAAGCCTCACCTGGCTATACATGAAGCGCAGCATGAAGTCCAGAAGGAAGGACTTGCCCTTGCGGAAGGCCCCAGCCACAGACACCACCACCACGTCCAGGTCCCGCACATGCTTCTGCATGAGGATGCGCTCCAGGGCGGCCTCGTCCAGCTCGAAGCGGTGCTCGTCCTCGTCCGTCACCACGATCTGGACTGGTCCGATCACGTCTTCCACAGGCTCCTGCTTGCAGATAGGGGGTGCTGCTGCCCCCTCCCCAGCACCCCATGGGAGTATGTCTTCCACACCATGCTCATCTGAAACACAGCAGACCCCACAAAGCAGTCAGCGGGCCCAGCTTACCCATCGCTCTGTATACTCCCAAGGTAAACAGAACCAGTATCAGCTACAGGATTCGCCAGCGCTCAGTCTGGCACAGTCGTAGCTTACTCAACTTTGAGCAGAATTGTTATGGAGGAGCCACAAACAGGCTGAATGGTTCAAAGATCAGCTTCCCATAAACAGGACTAGGAACCTACAGGACCAAACAGACCACCACTAGCCTGAGAACACACCTCAAACTGTGACCAGAGAGGATATTGAAGGGTGTGATAGGTGACACTTATGTGGTCTTTCTGCTCACAGAAACACTGACCAACCAGCTGCTACTGCCGGATATACCAGTGTTTCCCAATCCGGTCCTTGGGGACCGACAGACAGCCCACGTTTTTGGTGACAGGGTATAAGATAACCGTCCTGAAATGTCCCGAGATGATACGAGGGATTAATGCAAATCTAACACGAGCCGTTTAAATACTGACCTTTTAAGCGCTGGTGTATCTCAATTATAGACATGTCTGCTACACTTTAACAAGCCAGTAATAACAGGCTGATCACCCTCAGCCAATAGCACAGGGAATACCATTAATTACACAGTACATCAGCTAAGTTTCTTTTGTACAAATTTGATGTGGGTCTCGTCAATACACACTATTCATGCGAATCAATGAAAAACACCAATCTGGCTAGCAATTAACATTCTACATTTACATATTCAGCAGACACTTTTGTCCAAAGCGATATACAAGCAAGGCAAGTAGCACATCGCAAACATTCATGCCGTCAGGGAGTTGACTAGACATAAGGGCGACCAGGCTGAGCTTCCAAAAAAATGCCCATGTACAAGTGTAAGCGGTATTGGAGCGGGAGCTACACAACAAACACACAATAACTGTTAAAGTATGGACCTAAAAATAAATAACTGATGCTTCATTGATCCCCGTGGGGAAATTTTCTTTACACCCACCCTAATTTGCTCTCTGTAGGTGAGAGCAAGCTGCCCTCGAAGGGCTGCCACCTGTTGCAGTGCCCAGGGAGCTGGGGTTAGGCACCTTGCTCAAGGACCTGCAGAAGGGTTTGAACCGGCAACCTTCTGATCAGACACAGAGGCTTAGCCCACTGAGCCACACGCCGCCTGTGTAAGACCGTGCAAGAGCCAGGAAATGCAACATAACGAAGAACAATCAGGTGGAAACTGATGCAAGTGCCGATAGGGAGCCAGTGCACATCACAGAACTCACTCATTTCAGGGCAAGCAAGGGATTTACCGGAAAGGGGTGCATGTGCGCACCTCCGGTGGATATGGTGATACTCCACTGCATTTTAATAGACCAGTGGTTAATGCTCACTTTAAAGCACTATTTAGATTTCATATTCCCCCCAGTGTCGTTAGCTTCCATTGAAGGAGAAATGAAGCATCGCCCCTTTAACAAAACCGGCAGCGCTTCAGTTTAAATTTCAGGTCAAAATGTCACATCTATAAAGAACTAGGGGAACCCTGATCTCACCGTTATGTGATCTACGTCTGCCGATAAATGTGCATTTTTAACTGTGGAACAAAGCAGAAAATCCTTCCAGGGCCCTTAAAGGACAATTTGACAGAATCCGTCAGTGACAAGATTCCAAAATCTTTGTTCGGACTTGAAGTTTGAAAACCCGAGAGATATGGCCACTTCGGGAAATGTCCCCTATCTTCGGGCCAGCAGCCCAAGACTGCCAGGCGGTGAATGGCGTGAGAGTGACAGGCAGGGTAAGGCATTGAAACACACAAGATGGAAGATATTTCAACTGGGAATCCCTCCCATAAGAAAAGTGCCCCAACAGCAGGGTAACTACCCACCCCCCAACCAGCAATGAGGGGCATCAGATTACAGCAAGACGAAGGCCGCGCACTCGCTGCAAGATGTTCGCGGCCACGATGCAAAAATAAAGTTCTCCGTTTCAGTTGGCGGCGCTACAAGGGTCACAGACGCATGCAGACCCAAGAATGCAGATCCTGACCGAAGCAAAATCACGAAGGCTCGTCCGAATTAAAAAAGGAACATTAGCAGTCAATTTATCAAACTGGGGGAACTGAGACATTAGGAAAAAGTATTGAATGCACTAACTGCTGACTTGAGATAATGGAGACGTTAACACTAGTGGTGCACTGATGCGGAAATTTTTGCCAATACCAATAACCTGCTCACCTCGGGACTGGAAAAATCTGTAGTGAAACTGATGTCCGACGTTTGCCTCCTAAGATACCGTGAATGTGTGTTGCAAGTACGTCACATAATCCAAGAAGTGAGACGCCAACGATTTGGGCGACTGAAGGTTTTAAGGGGTGAATGAGCTGAGGAAACCCCTCCCTCTCCACTACAGAAACAGCTGATCATCCAGCGCAATCTCAATTTTTTGGGTAGTTATGTCTTTAGCTCTGGAGCTGCTAACTTTGAATATTAACTCAAGTTTAAATATCTGCCGGCAATACAGACCAAGACTGACACGTCAGACCAGTGCCAATGCCTTGATTTAGCAAATCGGCCAATACTATCGTGTTAACTGGAAATGC
Source organism: Mormyrops attenuatus (assembly GCA_026777985.1). Taxonomy (NCBI): domain Eukaryota; kingdom Metazoa; phylum Chordata; class Actinopteri; order Osteoglossiformes; family Mormyridae; genus Mormyrops; species Mormyrops attenuatus. The sequence continues at coordinate 17,421,539 of JAODKC010000045.1, forward strand.
ATGACATGATATATAGGTTAAGATTCTTTAGATGTCAATCAAGTCTTCTATGAGTCTACTGCTGTGTGTATCCTCTTTCCTGAAGCTATAAAGAATGGATTCATCACTACAGTCAAGCACCTAGGCCGTCGTCAGAATTTATATGGGGAAGGGAATGAACGTGTCATTGAGCCACACGCTTTGCCAGGAGGACGCCCTGGGGGCACAGAGGCCACCTGAGACCATTCTGTAAGCAGAGCCGCTAGGCCTAATAAGACATGTGGATGGCAATGTCCTTAAACCATCTTGGCGTCACAGTGCCATCAAATGAGCCACCCAACAACATTCTTATCCTCGGATAGGTCTGAGGCGCGACTCTCGTAATCCCTCAACACCTTTAATGCCCTTTAAAACCCTTCACTAGCGCTGTCCCCAAATGATGGAATTCAAAGAACCGAACCACAACTCCACAAACAATCTTTATTTTAGATTTTTCCCCAATTTCAGCCCCATCAAGGGGAAAAAAAAAAAAAAGAGGCACTTAAACAGGAACACAAGACAGGCCCTGTTTGTGTTACTCACCCACATACATTACGGCGGCTTTAGTTTCAAGAGGCTGTTAAATGGTAACACTTGTGAAGTTGTCCTTGAGTAAACAAACTTCACACTGCAAGTTAACCTGCAGCAGCACAGATAAATATTCAACATGTAAAACTAAAGATGCACCAGTCAGACAGACAAGAGTACGACTAAAAGAAAGCTTTGATTCAACTGCAGTCCTAATGCATAATCTAATAATTTGGCCAGTTTCACATCTTATCCATCTGCTGTTGCAACACGATGTAAATGAATTACACATGTTGCACAGGATTACCACACTAATCTCCTTATCTACTACTTGGCTGACACTGACAATCCGGGGGGGGGGGGGGGATTCCTACCTTAGGATGAGGCGAATTAAGGTGCCTTTGGGGCACTGAAACACTCCGGTCCCCCCGCGGTAACAA
>JAODKC010000045.1:17422534-17437332 GCA_026777985.1 Mormyrops attenuatus
CTCCTCCCCTCCCCCAAACCTAATACAACCACCACCCCACCCCCCCCCACCCCCCCCCCCCCCCACCCCCCCCCCCCCCCCCCCCCCCGCGCCGGCGGGGCGGCGGCGCCCCCAAGGCCGACCTTAAGATGATGCTCATTTAAGGTACATGTCTGCACTGATACACAGCAGTACCACAGCGGTAATCAATCACAGGCAACTACGCCACTTACAGCAGTTCAAAAGGTACCACAAAGGCCGCCAGTACGTGAGCACTGCTAAGAGGGCCACAAGTGAGAAGCTTCATGAGTACAACTTAAATGACTTGGAGAAAACCCTGTCACAGCTTTATTGGTCCTGCGCTAGCAGCTAATTCAGAGTTTCAACCAAAAGCCCAGCCACTGAATATATTGATTACACACCCTGGGGGAAGTCTTAAAGATTACAGGCTTCTTTAAGTGCTGGTAAGAGTATGATACTATCCCCCTCAGTAGGGGGGCTCTACAATTATTGAGGGCATCCTGAAAGGCTATTAATTTTCGCCAATCAATTTTTCCCTAAGTTAGTATACAGCCAAAGTGTAGATGCAGCAAAACAAAATCACAAGTTAATGTTTAGAGAAAACCGTTACAGGTCCAAAAACAGCGGGACTGCCTTTTCAGCAAACGCTGGAATATGGCTCGTCCCTGGCTCTGCTGCTGGTCTAATACAGACACCACTCTTTCCTACTCAATCTGGATCTGTAGCCATGTCTTAAAAGTTTAAACTAAAGGCTTGTGGGCTTGTAGCATCGCCAGGAAATCTGCACAACGCACAAAGTTCACTAGCCGGACATCTCAGCCGGACCAGATATCATCATCATCATCTCCGTACTGCATAAGATGCAGCAAATCCAGCACGAAGGCAGACGGCACTTCTGTCACAAGCCTCTCTCTGTCCAAATGTTGCCATTCCAAACCACAAAACAAGCATGATTACCTCAGCTTTAAATTGGCAAACACAAATAAATCAAGGACTCGTAACTAAACAGAATCTTGTTGCTCCTGTCTAATGCAATAAACATTATGAGGCTCCACACAATTATAACTACCAAGCATGAGCGAAAAAAAAAGGTGGAACATCAAGCAGAACGCGACAGTCCGGTTTGTTTCGCTTCCCTACACCAGCATACCAGCAACAAATGCCAAGCTGGGGGGGCAGACCAAAATTGAGTCCGTTTGCCAGAAACGCGGTGATGCAGCATAAGGTGCCCAGGGGTGGGCGCGTTCACATAACCCCCAACGGCAGCCAGAGAAGACCTTTCTTAGGGGTCTGACGGCTTCCCCCCCCTCACAGGACAAATATAAACCCCCCGACTCAAACCAAGTATATAACTGAAATTACTTTTCATAACCTCTCCCACAAAGAAACTTGCACAAATTATTACATAACTCAGACATGCTGAAAGCTTCTCATTACTGAAATGTATTCTTGTTCAATCTAGGGCAGTGACTGACATGTACGGGATAGCTTTAGAGACGTTTAAATATTTCTAGATAGAAAATACTTCTAAATACTCTAGAACAGGGGTCTCCAACTCCGGTTCTGGGGAGCTACTGTCCAGTAGGTTCTCTGTCCTACTTGCCCTCTAATGAGCCACACCCCTTCCTGGTATTTACCTGAGAACAGGTGTGGCTCATCAGAAGCCAGGTAGAATAGAAAACCTACTGGGTAGTAGCTCTTCGGGACTGGAGCTGGAGGCCCCTGCTCTAGAACATTGGGTAAGCATATATGGAACAGTCCTTATGTGCTTTAAGACTTAGGTCGGGGTTAATTAGTCAAAATTATAAATCTGAACCTACTGCCATGGCAAATGAAGTCCCCCAAAGATTGGGCCTCTTATTCAACCTTTGTATACCTCCACTCGGTCAAATTCTTCAGGACAGCAAGGTCGCTCTTCATAGCTAAGCCGACGATAACCAGATGAATTTTGCTCTTGCGTCAAATAACTATGGTCCAGCAGAAATGCAGTCTTTGCCTTGAAAATACACACAACTGACGGAAACAGAATTTCCTTCAATTAAAGACAAGACAGAAATAATACTTTCGGGTTATGAGGAGGAAAGACTACAACTATGCATACCTGCATAGTTGTACCAAAAGAGACTGAACACCACTCCAATTCCCAAGTCCTTCCACTGGCTGCCAGTTAATCAGAGAATTGACTTTAAAATATCACTTACTGTTTGCAAGTCATTAAAGGGTTTAGGACCAAGATATCTGTCATATGCTTGAGGAATACAAGGCTTGATATCGGTCGGCGCTATAAGGGGAGCCGCGCCAAGAGCTGAAACTAAACATGGTGCAAAGGTGAGTCAGTTACCACACAGATCACTGCTGGACCCAGCTTCCACTGAAGATCTGAAAAGCCCCGACAATAACACATACAAATGAGCTTCAATAAGTTAATATAATCTGCATTTTAAAGATTTTGGACACTGTACTTTTCTTCCTGTATTATTTTATATGCTTATATACTTGAATTTTATGATTTACTTTCAGCGTATGTCTTATTTCTGTAAAGCACTTCTGTGTTATGCAAAGTGTCATAAAAAGGTTGCTGTGTCTGTTACACCAAAGCAGCCCATAGCATAGTGTGAGGTGGACCAGCAGTGCACACCGTCCTCAGTAAAAAGCCTTCTGGTTCAGGTACGAGGGACTCCCATGACCCACAAGCTAAGGTGCCCCCTTCAGATACAGCAAACACACAGAAATCAGAGAGGGGGGGGTAACAAGCATTGATAACATGACATTTTATATGCATTCTCTACAAGTGTTTAATAGACAGGCTATTGAAGTCGCTTTGCAGACCAACCTCCACAACAACCAGGAGGGAAGTGACAGTTTCCCCACAATATTTCAACAATTTTACACTTTACAGCCCATTCAGACACTGAGCGGTACCGCTGCTCCCAGGACAGTCCATCAATAAGTATTACTGTCACTATGTCACTAAGGACAGGAGTGCAAGGCCAGTAAGGACTGCTCCCCGCAAACTTAAACGGCACCACATTCCCCATGATTTCTGTATATCTACACAGAAACCAGGAAATCGGCAGATTACTTAGAAAAAACCTGTCTCTCTCACTCTCTCACACACACACACACACACACACACACACACCACGACCGTGACTTTCATGACATTTTAAGGATGACCGACTACACTGTATGTAAATGATTTACATTTTACTTTGCAGATACAGAGGATTTAATTGCTGCTGTCATTTAAGATTCATATAAAATGTTTCGGCTTTGGCATGGGGTCAGCGAAGCACAAAGAAGCATGGAAACACGACCCAGACAACAGTTCCAAAGCAAATGGAAACTTCATTACAAAAACCGTGCCTAAAATCCATGAGTAATTTTTTGAATCTGCTGACAATCGATGCCAGTGTCTTTAAAACGGGTTTTCAACCCCTCCAAATAAAACACGCACCTGTATGTTTGATAGATGGGGCGCTCTACACAAATTGTTCGACTTAACCCGACATCAACATTTAGTGTAACCAGATACAGTTCATCAGACACAGCTATGGGGTTTGTAGAGCTACCGTTAATTATTATGGGTTAGGCGAGCAGAGGCAAGCGCTGCCCTGACCGGAGAGACCAGTTCAGTCAGCGGTTAGCGATCACTGGCGGTCATGGTTTAACCAACTGCGACTAAGCAGATCCCGGCAATTTGGGCGGGCCGGCTAAGGAACCGCGACTCCCGGACCCAGTCCCGATCACATGACCGATCCGAAACGGGCACGTTCTCCTAGGAAGCGGAGATCGAGTGAGCAGTCGGCGGCACCGGGCATATACCGCCGCTGAGGCGGTGAAGCGGCACAGACGCCAGCCCGCCTGACGCCGCCGACAGGATCAGGCAGGGCCGTCTGACGCAGCCCGGAGACCTGCAGGCACCTTCGCGCAAGCAAAGGCCGAGGGGACGGAGGTTTTGCCTGGAAGGTGTCCTGGCCGGCCACAGAGGCAGGAACGGGTAGCGGGACAGGAAAATAAGAGAGACTGTCCGACACAGAGGGCCAGGTGGGTCGGTACACAGCAGGGGGACGCGCCTCCATCGTCCGATCGGCGCCTCTCCCCCAGCATCGGCCCGCTCCCGTAAATTGCCACCGGAATAGCCTACCTTGGCCGAAGACAGGTCTCTTGCAGTTGCGCTCCGAATGAGTCCGATTCCTCAAACCGCTCTTATCCGCCATCTTGTTCTGTTTAAAATAATCAAACTCGCCTGACGTCAGGAGAGCCCCGCGCACCCACGTGCCTTTATCAGCGCAGGTGGCGCCTCGGAAGTCCGCGGGGTCCTAAAGGCGCCCAAGTTCACCTCCGGCTCACGCCAGCCAAATGTCGCACCGAAGTGATCTTCTGCCTACCAGACGGGCACCTGTTTCGCCTGTCCATGATTTCGAAACGCTGTGACATGGGAGTCACAGTTATCTTTACAAAATTACTTTCCGTTTCCCGCTCTTTATTCATAAAGGTAATCTCAGTTAATATGGCCAATATATAGTTGTTCATCCATCCATTATCTGTACCCCCTTGTCCTATGCAGGGTCGCAGGGATCCGGAGCCCGAAAGGTACGGACGCAAGTCAGGGAATAACCAATGACGAGTATAGACAATGGGTGGATGGACGGGCCGCCAGCCCTTAATATATGGATTATGTTCGGTATATTTGTCTTTACAGCTGTAGCTAGAGAATTGGGCGTTATTACACCGGCAGCTTTGATTTATTAATTAACAGCATCCGCACTGGTATACCAAAAGTCGGGCTATATTCTGCCATAAACATAAACAGGTTATAAATAAACATAAGACGTTGTATCAGTGGCGGGAGTGGTGGCCCCTCCGCCCCAAGGCTCATCACGGGATCACGGATGGGGGCCACTGGAAAATGTACCAGCCAGTGCCCCAATTTACCGAGTCCCGCCCCCACAAATGTTACTGGGCTCAGCCCCCCCCCCCCGTGAGACCACTCCTCCGATCCTGTTTATTTGTCTCTGTGTAGAAATCCTCTGATTTTCTCTGGACAACATTGTCTGATGCTGCCATATGACTTACAACCGTTGTATTAGTAAATGGAGGAAGACATACGGCTTAGAAATAGCGCTTCAGATAAAATTGTCCGGAGAATAGCAGCAATATTGGATTATTCTCTTGTGCATTTACTGTTTCTTGTAAAACTGGTCTTCATTGTAGGGATTCTGTCATCATTTTCCTCCTTTTACATGGAGCCGTTGTTCTGTTGGAATGGAAACAGGCACGTAGTAAAATTATGGAATTGAACACCCCCCACAACCACCACCACCCCCGGGACGTACGGCACCACAAAATCTACCGAAAGAGACCCCCCGCCATAATCGGCAGAAATCGACCGAGGGGGACTTATGTGTAGGGTAGCTGGACCCCCACCGAAATGTATTTATGTCTAAGGGCCTGGTTCTAAAAAACACTTATTTCAAATATCTGTAATCAGCGATGCACATAATTGCGGGTAAAAAGTCGTAATGTATAATCATCTAGTGCTTTATTAGGAAATTTAATAACCGTTGACCGCTGTCATTCACACATTCGTAAGGAACGATTACACACAATATGTTTTCACATTGTTTCAGAAGCTTCTCTTCTTTGAGTGAGCTCGATTGTTTGTATTTTCAGAGATAAAAAACATGAGCTGATGTGTAGGAGGTAGAGACTGTGATAATTCATGATTATTATGAGTCGCTAAAAGCCTGTTGTTCCCCCTCCCTTCCTTCCTTCCTGCATTCACCACAAAGCGTCAAAAAGAGTGATTTCGCGGTTCTACAGAATCAGCTTCTCAGTAAATGTTTACTGAAGGCAAAGAGGTTACAGTGACCCCTGCCACACAAAACATTAAACCAGAGGTGACTAGTTCAGGTCCAGAAAGTAAAAATCCAGACCAAGATTTTGTTTCAACCAACCGGCTGAGCATAAAGAGTCACAGTCACAAAGTACTCGACTGGTTGGTTGAAATAAAATGTGGATTTTTACTCTCTGGACCTAAACTGTCCACTGCTGTATAAAACGGACCAAACAACGTAGTGAATGTATATTCAGTATATTTAGTAAGGATGGAAATTTCAGACGGAATTACTATTCAAATATCTTTAGTCATTATTAAAATAAGAGATCAAAATATTTCTTTCCATACAAAAGGAGATATTACTCATGCATTCATTCTCTGCTGCTGATCTGGAGCAGCAGCCTAGCAGCGATGCCCAGACCTCCATCTCACCAGCCACCTCTTCCAGCTCCTCCAGGGGAATACCAGGGCGTTCCCAGGCCAGCCAAGAGATATAATCTCCCCAGCGTGTCCTGGGTCTGCCCCAGGGTCTCCTCCTGGTTGGACATGCCTAAAACACCTCCCCAGAGATCCTAGATAGATGCCTGAAGCTTCTCAAGCGGCTTCTTACAATATGGAGAAGCAGCAATTCTACTTTGAGCTCCATCGAAATGTCTGAGCTTCTCACCCTGTTTCTAAGGTTGAGCCCAGATACCCTTTCGGCTCTGTTTTCTCTTCACCATAATAGATTGATACAATGTCCTCATAACTGATCACTGAACTGGACCCCCTCTGTCCATTGACTGCGCCATGAAATTCTGTCCATAAATGTTATGAACAGAATCGGTGACAAAGGGCAGCCCTGGTGGAGTCCAACACCCACCGGGAATGAGTCTGACTTACTGCTATCAATGTGAACCAAACTCTTTCTCCGATTATACAGGGACCTGATGGCCCACAACAATGGACCCAGTACCCCATACTCCTGAAGCAGCCCCCACAGGACACAGTGCTCCACAGATCATATGTAGATTGGTTTGGCAAACCCCCAGGAACCCTCCTGTATCCACGTGAGGGTGAAAAGATGGTCCATTGTTCTGCGGCCAGGAAGGAATCCGCATTGTTCCTCATGGATCTGAAGTTCGACTAACAGACAGACCCTCCTCTCCAGTACCCCGGCATAGACCTCCCCAGCGAGGCTGACGAGTATGATCCCCCTGAAGTTGGGACACATCCTCCGGTTCCCTTTCTTAAATATTGTGACCACCACCCCAGTCTGCCAATCCAAAGGCACCATCTTCAACATCCACGCTATGTTGAACAGATAAACCACAACAAATTATATTGCTCCTGAATAATATTTTAAATATTTCATTTATTTTTCTTTTTAAAGATTTTTTTATACACATTAGGGGGCAGTGTGTGGCTCTGTGCTCATATCTGAAAGGTTGTTGGTTTGAATCCCATGGCCAGCATAGTAATCATATCACTGCTGGGCCTTTGCTGGGCCTTTGCTGGGCCTTTGAGCAAGGCGCTTAACCCTAACTGCTGCAGGAGTGCAGGACGGCCCTGGGTGTTCTGGCGCTCTTGGTGAAACTTTGCTAGCTCTCCCCCCTCCCCCCAAAAGAAAAAGCAGATCAACAGAAAACAAATTTTTATCAATTTGTTATATATATTAAAGACATTTCAGTAGCAAAGGGTATCTGGTTGCTAACTAGCTAGCTTGCGCCTCACAAGTAAAGTAGTGAAATGTCAAACTAGTGTGAATAACTGTAATGTCACCTAATGCAAACAGAGGTATTTCTTCTAATTGTTTTCACTCGCTCTTTTACGCCTCCTAATTAAATGGCACCCTAATCAAATGGTGCCCTAGGACTGGCCATCGGGAATTTGGGAATTTTCCCGGTGTGCCAGTCTGGTGAGGGCCAGTCTTTCTTCCTCAACTCTGGCATTATATAGCCCGAATACCAGGGGTGCCCACCAGTGGGTCCATCTTGGCATGTCTCCAGCTCGATTGCATGAGATGATTAATGGATATAAGTTTATTCCTATTATTTTATACCAAGGGGACCCTCCTCACCCCCGTTTGATGGTGTAATACCACTATTTGACTGTGACTCTTTACGCTCAGCTGGTTGGTTGAAACAAAATCCTGGTCTGGATTTTTACTTTCTGGACTTGAAATTGCCACCTCTGGTCAGCGGCAGATAACCAAATTACTGGGCTGCTTTTTGTTGGCCCTAGGCAATTACCTTTGTCGCCTACAGGGGGGGCTAGCCCTACCCATCATTCTCGCCTGCATCTGTGTGTCTTGCAGGAGAGTATGATGGGATATGTGAGGACTGAATTTCTTTGCACTTGCCACCTGTACAATGACAATAAAGGAATTCTATTTAATTATTGTTTCGACAGAGAATATTCCTGTTTCAGACAGTAGCTCTTTAAAGCACATGCTGTCCCCATCTAGCCTAGTTAACAACATTTTAAATGCCTTTGAGTGTTTCCATTTAGTCTTTGATTTACTCCGAGTCTATCAGCCCATTGTTCAGGAGGGGAATCCCGCAGAATGGTGGCCAGTTAATGGCTCTTCCCCTACATGCTGAAGCAGCTGGGTTAAATGGGGTCATTAAGGACTCCATCAGCCGCCAGCAGCAGCACCTTTCAAAGTGCGAGATGATCTTCCAACAGAGTAGATCCGCCTGCATCACTTCAGACCATCAGCTGCCCAGGCGCCCAGAAGCTCTTTGTTCTACCTGGAATCCTAATTACAGACGCTCAGTTGAGTTGTTGCAGAGTCATGACCTACATGCTGCATTTACTAACACAAAAAAAGAGAAATTCAAAACTAAAAAGTTTAAAGATGTGTGGACCTGGGGAGGCATGGTGATGCAGTGATTCACAACTTCACAACTCTGGAACCAGAGTTTGAGTCTCTGCCAAGGTCCACGTTCTCCCCATGTCATTGTGGGGTATCCTCTGGATACTCTATCCCCCCACCAAACCCATGCTAAAGTGACTTTGAGTTACTGTGTGCACCTGCCCTGTGATGGGTTGGTGCCCTGTGATGGGTTGGTGCCCTGTGATAGGTTGGCACCCCATCCTGGGTTAATCCCCGCCTTGCACCTGTACCTTCTGGGATAGGTCTGTGATGTCTCACAGAAATGCATTATTATATATATATACTATATATTCATAGAAATTAGAATCAGAATGTGTCAGTAACTCAACCAGCGACTTGTAACCAGTATTTTAAAATAAGTCCAACATGGCACTTGTGGTCCACCCATTTACCTAAGCAGGACTGGGTCGCGACCCAGGTGCAGGGAGGAAAAAGCAGTCAGAATGACAGGGATTTATTATGTAGGAAACCAACAAAACAAGAGCTAGAAGGCTTCAAACACAATAACCAGTAAATACATACACCTAGAAGGACCTCAGAACCATCGACTGAATTAGACAGTTTACTTTTAGCAGAGATCGGCTCAGGACTGGGGAATGTTGGCCCAGGACAGAAACAGATCACGTTTCCTCACTGATAAGAGAGTTAAATTGGTCACCTGACAAACATGGCAAATATTGTTTCTTTTAAGGTTAATTCACACGTGTTGTAGCCATTAATCTGCTCTCTAAATTTGCTCCTAGTGTTTTTCTTAAAAAATGATCTTGACTGAGATTTTAAAGAGGTACAGCCATTCATTGTTTTTTTTTTTAATTGATCATGTTGGATTCTGAAAATCCATGCAGCATCAGGCTACAAATTAGTACTTTTTATGTTTCAGTAACTATCGTTACTTATATTTTCTTATATTCACCTTCCAAAGACTTATCCTGGCCAGGATTTCCGGGGCACGCAGCACACAGTGACAGGTCACGGCCTGGTTCCATGGACACCTGTCTGCCAGGAAAAGGCGGATTTAATGCCTGGAAGGGGGCAGATGCAAATGTCTGATGGGGGGTGGGGTCTGAATTGTGCAGGTGCAAGTGCTTAGTGGAATTCCTCCACAAAAGGCCGTACAGTCCATAAGATCAGGAAACATATTTCAGCTTAATCTGTCACATTTTAATTAACCATTACAAGGTGCTGAAATATTTCTTCAAGGATCATGGATTTTTATTTGTTATTGTGTTTGTGGGTTACACAAGTACAATAAAAATCTAGCTGCAGCTTCTGTAACTTAACTCACATACAGCACCAGTCAAAAGCCTGGACAGGCAGGTGGAGATCGCCGTGGCAGCCGCTCTGGGCACGAAGCTGGTTCTGCACCTGACTGACAGGGCATGTATGGCCCAGATGGTAAAAGGCTGAGAAGATCATATTCGGGGTGGGTGAGGTCAGAGGCGATCCTGAAGGTTCTCTGGAGGCAGCAGGTGCCGTAGATGCCCTCCATGTCTGCTGCATTCAGCTGTCTTGACTGTGCATTGAAGGGCTTTCTGGTCCACAGCGGAATGACTGGAGTACCAGGGAGTGGAGACATAGAGATTTGCAGCCCCGTGAAATAATGAGTCCCCAGACCAAACCATTTATGTTCCAAATTCTAAGGGCCCCTGTCAATCAGGGGTTTTTGGAATCATCCTAACAGCACCCCAACCAGGAGCTGTTGTGGCAGGTGGGCTGTCTTTAGCGTCCTCTGGAAATAAATGCTATTCTGTGCCTTACTGAGCATACATCCATTTTCTGTAACTGCTTATCTTACCCGGGGTCACAAGGTAAACGGGGAACAACCCAGGATGGGGTGGCTAACCCATCGTAGGGCGCTCTCACACAACATTCACACCTTTGGGCAGTTTGGTGACTCCCGTTAACCCCAGCACGTTTTTGGACTGTGGGGGGAAACTGGAGTACCCAGAGAAAATCCCATGATGACACGGGGAGAACATGCAAACTCCACACCTAGAGCTGGGGTGGAGACTCGAACCCTGGTCCCAGAGATGTGAGGCGACAGTGCTAATCAGCAGCACACTTGCAGAAGAGATTATGCTCAATTATGTGTACTTATGTTTAATTACATTTAATTAATTCATAATGAATTACGTTGAGATATGTTTTTTTTATGTAAGGACCTCAAAAGCAGTGAAAAACAAAACCTGATTGACTTAAATTATCAGTAAACACTACTCTCTTTACAAAATATATACATTTATATGTGGTTTAATTTGTTTTAAAAGGCACACCAAGCCCTTTTACCCTTACCTGTTCCAAAAAATTCCAGAAAACCTCTCAAGATAGATTAAATAATTGGACAGGCATTCTAGCAATTTTAGCTATTGGGACAATACTGAGAACGGTGTCGTAACACATGCAGCACTCGCACTCTAGAACTAAGGTAAAAGATCACAGCTGATCACTGGATTTAATCTGTGACCCCTCCGACATTCAGGAAGAGCTGGGCAGTTCCTAAGAGCATGCTGGGATAGCACATGGAGGTCTTTGGTTTTGGGACCAAGGATTTGAGAGTTAAAATAGACCGGGCGACACCTCACAAGCAACGTGTTTGGGCGAACTTCACGACTGGCCGTAGGGCACAGCCAATGCCCCATGATAGCAATGGCAGTGATTTCCATGAATTTTCCTGCGGTCATGAAGTTGAAGTGATTCATGGGGCCTTATCTGTCAGCTGTGCTCCAGGCTATTCAGGGATTGTAACATGCATGGGAACGAGGAGGGCGGTAGGTCTGGACATCGAAGACACAGTGGGCGAAATGGCAGCATAACCGGGATGACCTTTTCCTCTATTATGTTACAGTCACCTACAAAAACGTTCTGAATCCGAGCAATGGGTGATAACAAGAGTTATGCATCAAGCATTTCAAGAAACAATGTGAAGCACAAGTGACATATTAATGTTTTGCATATGAATTGCACACGGCCCTTTGCAAAATGCCACGCACATCACTGCATTTAGAAATTGAAAATGTTAGCTTGTTGTAACATGCAGGGGGGTAGACGGGGCAGGATTTGGTAACAAGTTCATTCCTTCACTTCACCTGCATCTTATTCCAGATGCATCTTATTCCAGATCATATAAGACTTGATTCCGTGTTCCCCTTATCTCCTCGGCCTCCAGGATGCATGTGCAGCCCCCCCCCGGGAGACCCGCCCATGAATCACATGTGATTCCCCTGCGCTGGTGTCCAAAGTGATCCCCTTCGCTTTCATCCCTTCCCGACAAGGCCTTCTTCCTGACACTTGTAGTTGCATGTTTAGAGATAACACTGCCGCGTTTTTCCACGTTATTGAAGCTCACCATGCTGTGATGGAGCTACATGAGTGGGCTTATTGTACAGCCCGGTCACAGCATGGGGGCTCTGCAAAGGTTGTGTAAGAGGCAAAGCACCTCCTGCACTGATGTTGCCTCCAGAAAAAGCCCAGTAAGTAAACTGCACAGACAGTATAGTAACTGGCTTGGGTTGCTGTGCCTGTGATATAAAGGCCACCGATTTAAATCCCAGGGTCCGCAGACTGATTTCTCTGCTGGGATCCTCAGCAAGGCCCTTAACCGCAAATGCTCCAGGGATCTATATCAAATAATATATGTCACTTTGGATAAAAAACTTTGTCAAATAAAACATAAATGTATTAGAAGCCGTATATGGGGTATGGCTACACAGCTCTCCAGGAAGTACAGAATTACATTCAGTAGGGTTTCTCAAAGTGCTACTCAGATACAGCAGTTTAACCTTCTAGCAAAATCCATTTCTCCTGTTTCCAGCACCCTTCCAGTAACTAAGCAATTATATACACATTCAATGTGCAATTATTCTGACATTCTTAGCAACTGTGCTCACACCAGTGTATTCTTAATGAGGACATGAAGTGGCCTGTCGTTACAAAGTGACATTTACAGTTTGTGGACAATGTAAGACAATCAGCAAGTCTGTGCTTGTGATTAAGCAATGAGACGCACATTGATTGGTATATATATATGCAGAGTCATGGAAAACATTAAGAGACCACTGCACAGTGTTTTGTTTCACTCATTTCTCTATTTTTGTCTGCACAAGGCGGTACAGTGATGCAGATGATTCCATGTGTGTGGAGTTTGCATGCTCTCCTCATGCCATTGTCAAAAACATGCGGAGTTGCCAAATTGTCCATGGGTGTGTTTCCATAAGTGACTGGTGTGTGAGTGTGTCCTGTGATGGGTTGGTCCCCCATCCTGGGCTGTTCCCTGACTTGCACCCGTAGCCTCCGGGATCGGCTCCGGAGCCCCGCTACTCTGAACAGGAAAAGCGGTTTCATAAAATGGATGGATGGATATGTATGCATCTGTAAATAATATATTTTATTTTGCAAACTGCAGCCTGATTCTTCCCTGTTTCTCATTAATGAAGCAATCTTCCTTGCCTTATGGGACTTCAGTTCTGCTTCTAGGAGCCTGATACGAACTGTCCTAGCAGTGCACTTCACACCTACACTTATTGTTTCCCATTCCTTTTGAAGGTCACTTGATGTCATCCTTCGATTCAAGAGAAACTAGTCAGATAAGTTAACAGTCACCTCTAGCATTAGACAGTCGCTTCCGCCCTTTACCTGGTTGGCTTCAGGTCATTCTAAGTGTCTCCAGTTCTACCTTGTTCTTGTGTACTGCTGTCTTAGAAATTTTGAAACTGGAAGCAATCTGCTGCTCAGTGTAGCCTTCTGTCAGCAGAACCATGATTAAACCAGGATTTAAAAATGCAGATTAATTTTAAAATATAGAATAGTCTCTTATTTTTCCTGTGGCTGTATATACATTGCTGACAGATAGTTTTGGTACGCTTACTTAATTTAGCAAAAATCTTGTAAATTTATTGGTTTCATAAGAAAAATCCATCGACAAACAATGTTTAATATATCTTGACTGACTCATTCAGTTTTGTTCTTGCCATCTTGCTATTAATTGCAATTGTAGTTAATGGCTCCCAAAAGCACACTAAACACAAATGTTTGGAATTTTATATAAAAATGCATTGCTAATTAAAAAGCACTCAATTAGAACGTCGTCAATGAATGTTTTAACTCAGAAGAGCTTTTAGAACTTTAATTTGGGTTTCAGTTTATTACTACTTGAAACGAATGTTTTACTTAACACTATTGGTTGTTTTTTATTTATATATATATAGTAAACAAATGAGTAATGTTTTATGTTATAAAACCACTAAATTTATTATGTTTCTTACTGAATTAAGCAAGCCTGCCAAGGTTTTCTGTGATGCATACATATTGTGGCTTTTTAGAGCGGCACTGATTGGCTTAGATACAACCTCTGTGCTAGATTCCTTCTCTGTCACCGATTGCTTGTAACAAAGGAAAAAACATTCTTATAAGATAGAGCAGTACTGTGTACGTCCATTTCCTTTACTGTAAGGACTCTGTTGCCACAGAAACAGCTCCATTCTGTTTGAAATCCATATTGTCCAGTTATGAATGAGGGCAATAAGCCATCTGTTCAACTTCTACAGCATATCCAGTGCAGGGTTGCAGTGAGCGAGCTTGCATTCACAGATTTTTATAACCCTGAGGTTATCCTTGTAAAAAGAAATTTGGTCCCTACAATATAATTATTACACACACACACACACACACACACACACACACACACACGTGCGCACACACACATACATATGTTGGTGTATCTATCTAAATGGGGACCATCCATTCATTTCTATGGGAAAAACCCTAATCCCAATCAGGACACCCTTAACCCCTACCCAGCCCTAACCTTAACCATAAGTAACCAACCCAAATACAAGACTTCTGGCATTTCTACTTTGTTGATTGCATCCACAGATTTTTTATAAAACTAAGGTAATCCAAATGGGGACCTCAAAAGACGTCCCGAAAAGTAGGGAAATTTCAGGTTTTACTACGCTTTGGGGACAATTTGGTTCTCAAATGTGGTCTATCCACACACACACACACACACACACACACACACACACACACACACACACACACACACACACACACACGCACGCACGCACGCACGCACGCACG
>JAODKC010000045.1:17442785-17453581 GCA_026777985.1 Mormyrops attenuatus
CTCCAGCTACCCTGGGCCAAGCCGCCCCTTTAAGAAATGCAGAGACTCCAACATTAACCTCCCACTTCAGCTACCCTTGGCCATGCCACCCCTTTAAGAAACACGGGTCTCCATCATTAACCTCTCACTCCAGCTACCCAGGGCCAAGCCGCCCCTTTAAGAAACACAGGTCTCCATCATTAACCTCTCACTCCAGCTACCCTGGGCCAAGCCGCCCCTTTAAGAAACACAGGTCTCCATCATTAACCTCTCACTCTAGCTATCCAGGGCCAAGCCACCCCTTTAAGAAACGTGGAGACTCCATCATTGCATTTTCATGTGCAATGCCAGAGAGCAGCCGCCCGACAAGCAGAGGGGCCATGCCGTGAAAGATTGACACCTGGGATCCAGCCAATACAAATATTTACACAGAAAGGTCATATTAGGGAAAACAGTCGCTGCCAGTGCAAAGAGCTCTTCTTTCACCGGGGGACAAGCAGGCAGGGAGCTGCCCTTTAATGTCCAAACGGATATCGACCATGAAAGGAACACCATGTACGGTCACATGACCTCCGCAAACCCAGACCTCGATGTTTACCCATGAGAATCCATGCTTTCATTTTTCACAGGCATGGACTAACAAGGGGGCAAAAGAAGAGACACTAAATCTAGCAGATCAGGGATACTTATGTTTACAAAATGACCATTGAAATCACATGTTCCGGTGATGGGAAATAATAAAAATACACTCAAATTCATTTTGATGTCAGGTAATATTTGGGATTCTTGGACCCCGAGATACTTAAACTCCTCTGCTTGGGGCAACATCTCATCCTCCTCCAGGAGGGAGCTATCCACCCTTTTCCAGTCGAGAATCATGGCCTCAGTCTTGGAGGTGTTGATCCCTATCCCAGCTGCCTCACACTCAGCTGCAAACCGCCCCAGTGCAGTCGACGATGCCAACAGGACCACTACATCTGCAAAAGGCAAAGACTTGATCCTGAGGCCCTCGAATCAGGCATCTACCTCCCCTTGGCTACGCCTAGAAATTCTGTCCATAAAAGTTGTGAAAAGAATTGGTGACAACGGGCAGCCCTGGCAGAGTCCAACACTCCCTGGGAATGAGTCTGACTTACTGCTGGGAATGTGAACCAAACTCTCTTTCCGATTATACAGGGACCTGATGGCTCGCAACAATGGACCCCCTACCCCATACTGAAGCAG
Source organism: Mormyrops attenuatus (assembly GCA_026777985.1). Lineage (NCBI taxonomy): Eukaryota > Metazoa > Chordata > Actinopteri > Osteoglossiformes > Mormyridae > Mormyrops > Mormyrops attenuatus. The sequence continues at coordinate 17,443,989 of JAODKC010000045.1, forward strand.
CCCCCACAGGACCCCCAGAGGGACACAAAACACATATAGACTGGTTGGGCAAACTCCCATGAACCCTCCAGTATCCTTATGAGGGTGAAGAGCTGGTCTAGAGTTCCGCAGCCAGAATGGAATCCGAACTGTTCCTGCTGGATCCGAGGTTTGACCGACAGACAGAACCTACTCTCCAGTACCCCGGCATAGACCTTCTCAGGGAGGCTGAGGAGTGTGATCCCCCTGAAGAAGGAACACATCCTCCGGTCCCCATTCTTAAAGATTGTGACCACCACCCCAGTCTGCCGATCCAAAGGTACCGTCTCCAACGTCCACGCAATGTTGAAGAGGCGTGTCAGTCAAGGCAACCCAACAACATCAAGATTTCAAGAACTCAAATCTCATCCACCCCGGAGCCTTCCCACCAAAGAGTTTTTTGACTACTTCAGTGACCTCAGCCCTAGAGATGGGTAAGTCCCCCTCTGAGTCGTCCAGCTCTACTTCCTCCAAGGAAGATGTATCAGTGGGATTCAGGAGATCCTCAAAATATTCTTTCCACCTCCCGACTATATCCCCAGTTGAAGTCAACAGGTCTCCATCCCCATGTGGACGCAGATCCGATGATACAATTACAAAATCAGACATTTGGAAGGGGCTCAAAGAGCCGCTGCTCTTCTGCAACGAAAGGAGCCAGTTGAGGTAGTTAGGCCATCTATCTAGGAGGCCTCCTGGATGGCTCCTTTGTGAAGTGCTTCGAGCATGTCCAACCGGGAAGAGGCCCCGGGGCAGACCCAGGACATGCTGGAGAGATTATATCTCTTGGCTGGCTTGGGAACACCCTGGTATTCCCCCGGAGGAGCTGGAGGAGGTGGCTGGTCAGAGGGAGGTCTGGGCATCCCTGCTTAGACTGCTGCCCCCGCGACCCGACCGCAGATAAATGGTGGAAAGTGGATGGATGCATGGAAATACACAGGCCTTCAATTAAATACATATGTGTGTAAGTAATTACAACTGCTCAATCCCCCCCAGATACAGCAAGTTATTGGCTAAAACAGCATCCGGACCTCCACTTTAGACTGAACTTCACCTCAATGTTCAGGCATAGAGTCTGGAAAGCAGGGAGTTTCGCTAGTCACGTTGCAGCCAGTGTCCCTGTGCACGGATGGGCCACATTTCATGCCATGTCAGCATTTCCCAACAAGAGAGTGGAAGTTCAGTCCCACTGTTGTATAAATAAGGATGGGATTGGTGGTTTCACAAATGTGCTTGCTGTGGAAAGTGAAACTACGATTTTAGCATAATGGAGGACACAGGAAAAGGTATGATTGTAGCTAGAAAAGGCTTTTTTTCCTGTTTTACTAATAAGTCGATCATGGCATCTGCAATGACCAAAGCTGTGAAATGCTGAGGACTCTGTGACTGTGACTCTTTATCCTCAGCTGGTTGGTTGAAACAAAACCCTGGTCTGGATTTGTTCTTTATGGACCTGAACTTTCCACCTCTGATAGCAACAAGCTCTCCAAATGGCAGGGGGAGCTGCCCCCCGTCCCAGGGAATCCTGATTGCATTTTGGCACCAGCCCCCCCAAGAGCCCCTCAGGTCAGGGCTCTCTGGGGACCACTGACAGTATGTATTTCCACAAAGCTATTTAACACAGTATATTATGGATGCAATCCATGCAGTTCAGAGGTCAGTATGAACCACAGAATTTGGGGGAAGGGGGCAGTAGGAAAAAAAAACCTTGTTCTGACTCAAGAGGGTTTATAGCCCCTCCCCTGTCGACTGGTGACAGGTCACAGGAGCTTACAGCAATGTTGGGGGGGGGGGGGGATGTCCAAATCATCCCACACTCTGCCCTGCTCTCAATTATGAGGGTTAATGTTTGTACAGAGAAGCCAGAACATATCAGCCTGCAAGGTCACATTGCAAAAAAAAGAAAAATAGAATTAAATTGGGATTCCATCAATAGATCTACACTTGTGGCGTCTTTATTAGGTAACCTGCTTGCTGACGCAAACGGCCTGTTCCTCCAAACAGCCAATCACATGGCTGCAGCTGAATAGATACAGCATGCATAAACGGGGTCAGGTATGCAGTGCCTGCTTGGCTCAGCATTAGATTGTCTAATCTGTGTGATCTAAGCCATTTAATGCAGTGTGATTTTTGGTGTGAGATATGGTGGTTCCAGTATCTCAGAAACAGACACCGTCCTGTGATTTTCACACACTGCAGTGTCTATGGCGTATAGAGTGTGATGAACGAAGACACCGACCAGTGAACAGCTGGTATAGGAGCGAAAATGACCTGGTTAATGTAAGAAGAATGGCCTTCATGGACTTGATGTTCACAGAAAGGCCACAGGGGCCAAAATAAGTGTGAGTAGCACAATGGCGTGAAGAAAAGCATTTCTGAAACACACAACCTTGAGGTAGTTTTGAGAAGAAAGTGGGTCCCACCTTGCGCCCATATACTCCGGGATGGGGTCCAGACCCCCGCGACCCTGGGTGGATGGATGGATAAAGTGACCCCTGAGTGTAAAGTGACCCCTGAGTGTACATTTAGCTATTATAAAATTTTTTGGAAGCTTAACAGGGAACATTAGTGCTGCCATTTATTAGTTTGGAGGTAAATGCATTAGAGGTATACTCACAAAGCTGCAGGGATGTTTGTCAAACTGGAATAGAAACCGATTTGATTGATCAAACAATTTAAAAACAGAGGGGACCCAAGTTTAGCGCTTTATTTCGAAACGACGAGCCCCTGACAATCCAGAGCTACAGAGAAAACACTGTAATGAAGGAAGGTGTGATGCCGCACAGGAATGGTGAATGTTTAACGACTGGCACACTCACAGTGAGAACGGCAGCGGGGACCCGACGGACAGACGGAGAGACGGGCTTGGGGATTCTCCCTGTAAACATCCAGCCAGAAACACTAGAGCTCAAAAAAGCCCCGTGCCCATAGACGGCAAATGCTCTCACTTTCCTGCAGTAAGACTCCAGGTCATAACAGGATGCACCCCTGCCCTTAAGTTCTATACACATTTATATATTACATAGTGATCTACATGATTACAGTCTATACACATACTGCCCTCCTGAAGTATCGGTCTGGGAGCGGCGGGGCACTGATACATTGTGGATGAAAGACGACCCGGTCCTGAAAACGCAGTCAGTGTTACACAGCTGGAAAAGAAAGATGTCAGTGCTTATCTGCTAAACTGGAAATAGTCAGTGAAGGCTGCTTGGACCAGCTGGACTGTTAGATGCAGGGATAAAAGTGAGAAAAATATGTCTTCGGCAAACAACTGAAATCACTCGGTCCAAATGGAGTCACATTGGAAAACAGCTCCGAAGACTCATGGGATTGTGGGCGTGGCTCCTTGTCGCTCAGCATTGCTTGATATTTATTACTTGAGAGAAAAAAGCGAGAGAGATGGCGGGAATGTCCTGTCCGTGGCTTTGCCCTCTCCCATGAGGATCTCTGTGAATCGGGGGCAGGAGAACAAGGGGCCTGCGCTGGCCCTCTCCCCCTTTCACCTGCGACACTGCCACCGCTCTCTAGGGGGCGCTGCTGGGCCTTCAGAGGTGCGATGACGTGGAGAAGCACAGCTTCAGGGTGTAGGGGTTGGAGCCATCTGAAAAGACACAAAACACGAGTGACCGTCACCCAATTTTCAACAGCAGTGACCCCCCCCTTTATGCTTAAGGCGTTATGCACATTTTACTCAGTATTCAGTGCTAATGTGTAAATCACTGCTTAACAAAGAATGCCATATTTTAATAATTTGTATCGAATACCTTATATCTGCAAGTACAGACAAGATTTGCACGTCCTAATCACACTAACTGAATTCCGCAAAGTAGCTATGATCAGCTCTGCTGAACAGTCACATGTGTGTATGTTTATGCTTATGCAGTGATTTCGAGTCCCAGATTCATGCCGATGCAGTGACTGCGAAGTCCTGCTCTGCACAAAGCAGCAGGCAGGGCCGAGGTCATAGAGAGCACGTCACCGCTATAATAATAATAGAGAAAATATATCTGTCTGTGTGTGTGTACAGAGACCTGTACCACTGGAAACACTAGGCAGTACCGGTCAATCTAGGTAAGCCTCTGCAGCAGTGCCCCCCTCTGGATTGCTAATTGGTGCCTCTGCAGTAGGCGGCTGCCTATGTCGCCTAATGGATTCACCCGCACTGTCTGTATATTTATATCTTCTGCTGCCTAATGGCCTGTCAGATTGGGGGAACACTGCCCTCATCTATGTGTCGAGCATATCAAATATCAATAATGGTTCATTCCCTTATAAAGCAAAATATTTTCTGTTTACTCAAACACGGCAGTTATTGTACGTCTCAGCGTGTGCGTACTAGAAAATAAATATAGATGAATAATTCACTTATGTATGCGTAATAAATATGGACACTGGAACCACACTGTGTTTCTGTTATTCCGTTACCGCGTTTGCCTGCAGCGAAGACAGATATTTAAAGCAAGATCGCATTTGGCTACCCAACCGCCACGTCCCTCTGAGAGACCGCCGCTCCCCGGGGAAATCTCAGAGCAAACGCTCAGAAAAGAATCAGGCAGTCCGTGATTAAGTTCCAGCCGTTACGGGCTGTGCGGCTAAATCTCATTAGCGATTTCCACATCGCCGCGAACCAGGCGAGCCATACAGCTGTGGGCGCTTTCGGTTCGGTGTGGGGTGCGATCCGAGCACCGTGTGCACTTACTCGGTATCCTGATCTGGTAATGGTTGAGCACCGTCAGCACCTCCACAGCATGCGTCTTACTGTCAAACTCTAACAACCCTGAGATGGTTTTCGAGCAGGCTACAGAAAAATAGAAAAAATCCAAAGCCACAATGTACTCATTCTTCACGATGTGATATACGATTTGTATGTGTGTTATGTATATATTATGTTCTGTGGACCAAATGTCCCCACAATGTGATAAAAAAAAACTTATTTTGACGTTCTATGGACCATTTTTTTTTCAGTCCCCACAAGGAGAATCTGGGTTTTACAAAACCTGTGACTGCAATCAAAAAACTAAAAATGCCAAAAGTCTTGTATTTTGTTTGGTTATTTATGGTAGCTTTGGGCTGGGTGGGGGTTAAGGTTGTCATTACTGGGATTAAGGTTTTTCCCAAAGAAATGAATGGATGGTCCCCACAAAGATATGGATACAAGCGCGCGCGCGCGCGTGTGTGTGTGTGTGTATATATATATATATATATATATATGGAGGTGGGTCTGTTCCTTCTGGGGTCCCACTCGAAAAGTCACTTTGAGGTCCCACACCCTTCCTAGTGTAGTGGGTGTTTGTGGCCAATAAAGGACCATGCAAATGCGAGTGACTCACAATTACAGTATAACCATATATGCAAATAAGAAAAACTTACGTTTTGCATCAAACACTTTGAACTTGATGAAACCGGGGACGTCATGTTCGGAGCACAGCTGGAAAGAAAAGCAAACGTGGCTTTACACCCGGGGTCTCAAAATCCAGTCCTGGGGGGCCGGAGCCCTACACCGTTTTTGGTTTACCTTCAATTAACACACCTGATTCAACTCCTTCTGCTAATTACCGCACAGCTCTTGAGCTGAATCATTTGTGGTGGAACAGGGAAAGAGCTAAGCTACACGGGGCTCCGGTCCCCCAGGACCCCTGCTTTACACCTTCTGGCAGGGTGTGTCTCAATTCAAACACACAAGGTGGCGCTGTTCTGCTTAAATTCAATGCTCATATCACAGAAAATTCATAGCTAATGTATTACTTCCGTCTGTTGTTTTTTGTAATTAACTATTTATTTTATAGTATCTGCAGTCTGATTTTAGAGTGCTCCAACACAATGATGTAGGTAATTTACATTAGTCACACCTTAAGAAATACTGATCTTATTCATACATATTTTATATGCTAAGTTTTATATGCTAAGCCTTACACTAAAATGTGAGAGTGAAATTCATGAATACGACATGTTAATAATTTGTATTTTAAAATATTTAATATAGTAAGTCTTGCATTAAATTGCCAAAGTGAGAATTCATTACTGCAGCTTGTTAATACCTTTTTATCCTTATATATTTATTATGTTAATCCTTATTCTTCTAATGAAAAATTCATGAACATAACCAGTTAATTTTAGTATAATAGTGGCAAATAGCAATTTATGGCTTTAAACCTAATAGGAGATGTAAATTACAAGAAAACAATCCCTCAGAAGTTTCGAAGCAGCCAGCTTCCAGAAATTCTGACCAGAAGATCTTTCCTCTTGTGAAAATAAGTGTGTTGTAGGTTCATACTAAATATTTGAAATGGCACATTAAATTTTGGTGAAGATCTCCTATAATGAGGCTACTTATTAGGTTAATATAAAAATCACAGAAGCATATTCCTCTGACTGAAAAAAACTACTGTTATTTTTTTTTATTATTGAAATACATACGCATACAATATATGGACAAAAGTATTGGGACACCTGGCCATTACACCTACAGGAACTTTTATAACATCCCATTATAAACCCATAGGCATCAATATGGTGTTGGTCCCCCCTTTGTAGCTATAACACCTGCCACTCTTCTGGGAAGGCTTTGCACAAGATTTTGGAGTGTGTCTCTGGAAATTTTCCGAAAGAGCATTTGTGAGATCAGGCACTGATGCTGGACGTGAAGGCCTGGCTCACAATCTCCAATCTAATTCATCCCAAAGGTGCCAGGGCTCTGTGTGGGTTCTTCCACGCCAAACTCATCAAACCATGTCTATATGGACCTTGTTTTGTCCACTGGGGCACAGTCATGCTGGAACAGAAACGGGCCTTCCCCAAACTGTTCCCACGATGTTGGAAGCTTAGAATTGTCCAAAATGTCTTGGTATGGTGAAGCATTAAGAGTTCCTTTCACTGGAAGTAAGGGGCCTAGCCCAACCCCTGAAAAACAACCCCATACCATTATCCCTCCTCCACCAGACTTTACAGTTGGCACAATGCAGTCAGGCAGGTAACGTTCTCCTGGCATCCGCCAAACCCAGAATCATCCGTCTGCCAGACAGAGAAGCGTGATTCGTCACTCCACAGAACATATTTGCACTGTTCCAGAGTCCAGTGGCAGCATGCTTTACAGCACTCCATCCAGTGCTTGGCACTGCGCTTAGTGATGTGAGGCTTGCATGCAGCTGCTTGGCCATGGAAGCCCATTACATGAAGCTCCTGATGCACAGTTTTTTTGTTGGTGTTAATGCCAGAGGAAGTTTGGAACTCTCCAGTTATTGAGTCAACAGAGCGTTAGTGTCTTGTACACACTCAGTGACCTGCTCTGTTATTTTACCTGCGACTTCATGGCTGAGTTTCTGTTGTTCCTCAATGCTTCCACTTTACAAAAATACCACTTACAGTTGAGCGTGAAATACCTATCAAGGAAGAAATTTCATAGACTGACTTATTGCAAAGATGGCATCCTATGACAGTACCACGCTTGAATTCACAAATTCACAAATTACAAATGTTTGTAAACCTGACTGCATGGCTAGGTGCTTCATGTTATACACCTGTGGCAATGGGTCTGAATGAAACACCTGAATTCAACGATTAAGAGCTGTGTCCCAATACTTTTGTCCATATAGTGTATATAGCAAAACATACTCTTAAAAATTGGGTCTACATATTCAACAAAATGTGTTTTTAGGTTTTTATAAGCTGGCTATTCAACTACATTTATAGTAACATTGTTTTAGTTATATTACTAACTGGCTCAGCAAGCAGCCTATTTTACAAACACAACACAAAACACACTGTAAGGTGACACTGGATTTAGCAACGCACCAGGTTTAGCTGCATAGCAGATAAGATACACAAACTAAATGTACAGTAAAGAAGACTCTGTGAATGCCTGAGAAGTGGGGCATGCAGAGGACAAACTGAGAAACAGTTACATGAACAGGGACACTGGGCTTAACGCTGCACAGCTAACAATATTAAGAGGGATACTATGTATATTACTGTTACTGAAATAACATGACAGTACTAACAGGAAGAGTATGCTTATTATGAGATAACAAAATACTACAGAGATGCTACAGTTATTACTAAGAGCAAATTAATTCTCAAGAGATAACAATATTAGCTAGGATACTATGCTTATTATTAGAGAAATAATAGCGACAGGGATACTACACTTAACAATGCTAGCTGGTATATTATGGTTTTTGTTAGAATAGTGACCAGGATAGAGTACTACATCAATTATTAAACAGTTAACAATATTAAGATTAAGTTTAAGATTAAGATGGACTTTACTGATCCCATATGGACACTGCACATTATTATTTACCTAACATAACGATACTAACAGGAATACTACACTTATTACAGCACTAATTATACTAATAGGGACGTTGCCCTTATTATTATGCTGTAGTGCTAACAATACTAGCCAGGACACTATGCTTATTATTAGAGATAATAATGACAGGGAAACTTTTTATATTACTATACTGAAGAGCTAACAATACTAACAGGGATACAATGGCTATTATTATAGATCATAATCATTATGCACAGTGGAAAACACAGGGAGAACAATGCAGAAGACGGCAGCTTTATAAGCAAACGGCAGAGTAGCATGTCCCCAAACCCCCCTCCCCCGTTACTGTATCACTGCATTGTCCAGCTAATTTTTAACTACTGCTGACATCTCTAATGACCATTAATTGCACCTTAGTGTCTAAGCGAAACGCACCCTCTGCAGTTCCTCCTCCGTGACACAGGGGGGCACGTTGTAGAAGTGCAGCACGCAGGACGGCGGCTGGATGATGTTCTTGGAGGCCTGCCCGGCGCTGGTGAAGCGGTTGTTGCGGGTCATGGAAAAGTCTTTGTAGCTGCTGGTGCCATCTTCCAGCTCGAACACCTGGCTGGGGATGACGGCATGCTGCTTGGACACACTGGGGGGAGGGGGGCGGGGACCATTACTTAATATCCTCAAGATGCACAAGAATGGAAATGACAGCTTAATAAAGATCGCTTATCCTCTGCACCCGGGGAGGTAGAAAAGGGACTGTGCACCTATCAGCCGTGTTCAGATTGGAGAGTGAGAGAGAGAGAGAGAGAGGGGGGGTCCCAGAGGAGGTAGCATCTGCTGTGGCACATGCGCATTCCCCGGGGGGGGGGGGCAGGTTGAGCGGCATGATGAAGGCTCTATAGATCAGTGTGCCTGAGGGGAGATCTCTCTCAGAGAAACACTGCTTTACCCTGCAAGAACGTTTTTAAAAGCCTATCCAGGACCAGAAAAACTCACACGGCACCAGAGAAAAACAACAAAACCTCGTGTCAAAAGATGACCTTAATACATAAAGGGACCAGGAGGTGGCATGAGGAGCTGATCCTTTTGCGGAAAAACAACTCGTGGGTTTAAGTCCCATGGTGCTGATCTCCTGGCCAAGCGACACAATCTGCACCGCATCAGTAAAAAAATAATCTATTTATATGAATTACTCAAGTGAATGGGGACCTTACATGGCAACCAGGGTGGATGTTTCAGAAGGGGTGGGGCCTGTTCAGAAGCGGGGGAGCCTGAACAGACCTAAACATCAAGATATCATGGCAAACTT
>JAODKC010000045.1:17453681-17465036 GCA_026777985.1 Mormyrops attenuatus
AAAGCTAACTCATGTCAATATTTCTGGCCACCGTCCATTGAATTTGTAGGTTCTCTCATGTTTAAGCATGAGCCATGCCTTCATACCGGACCACATCCCCCCCCCCCCCCTTATGGTGCTGATAGGGATGTATCTGGATCACGTTTCACCGTTGCATTATTCATCAAATTACCATGTGAATATGATCTGAATGCGCGATAATGCAGCTATTTAGAATGTGACTAGCGATCTTCAGGTGAGAGCGGTACTACACGCCCCCGATGCAGGTAAAACAAAGTAAGGTGACATGGTTGACTTTTTTGCGAATTTGACCTAATTTTAAAACCTTTAATACTTCCGACAATCGACGGTTTGAAAAGAAGACAGATTATGTATTTAGTCAGCATTTTTTTCATGATTCTACATACAGATTTCAGCAAGATATAAACTGAAATAGACGCGAAAAATACGCTGCATCGCCGACGGTGCACTCGACCCCAGCGGGTTAAAACCCTGGATCTTCGTCTCTACCCAGGACACCCACAATCCCAGACACTCAGCCTCCTCACTCAGTCTCTCAAGAACCCCGATCTTTCTTCACCAAGAGATGCCCCACAACTGCTGGACCCCATGACCCTGCCCAACGCCCAGTCCATGCAAGCCCTAAACAGAGTAGGAGCAAGAACACACTCCTGGTGAACCCCAGAATCAACTGGGAAGATCACGGAGGTTCTCCCTCCACTCTGCACAGCACTCACGGTACCAGGGTAGAGGCTGGGCGTGACGTCAAGCAACGTCAGGGGGATCCCATGAAGTCTCAGGATGTCCCACAGGGCAACGCGACCTAAAACCCACAAAGGCTGCAAAACTCTGCCAATATTCGCACTTGCACTCGAAGAGAACCCTCTGTGGCAGTATGCCATCTGTGGTAGGCTTCTTAAATGTAAAACCAGACTGCTCTGGTCGCCGACGGGCGAGCAAGTGATTACGGATCCTGCTAAGGATTTCCTTAGCAAGGACCTTACCCGGCACTGAAAGCAGTGTTATCCACCTGTAGTTGCCACAATCCAGGGTGATCACCCTTCCCATTCCAGATAGGGACTACAAGGCCCGTTTTCCTGTCAGTTGGGATGACGCCCGACTCAAATGGAAGCAAAGACTGACTGCAATGCCAGGAGGACAGCCTTACCATCAGCCTGGAGAAGGTCACCTCGGATACCACAGATGCCTGCGGCCTTCCCTACCCCTAGCTGATTCACCACCCATGCAATCTCAGTGAGACTGGGTTTGTCACAGCCGATTGGAGGATCAGCCTTGAAAACTGTGGACCCAGAGATGTCCAATGTCCTAGCCGGAGGGTCAGCTTTAAACAACTGCTCAAAGTAGCCGGGTCAGCAGGTCACAACTTCAGTGTCATCCGCAGGACCATTCCATCACCAGCCCTGACTGCAAGTCTCCAAGGAACAGATTCAGATGTGCATAATGCTTTGATTCCTCTGTAAGCAGGACATGGGTCACGAGACCACAGATAGTGTGTCACCTGCTCACAGATTCGTCTAACAAACGCCTCCTTATCTGCCCTCAGAGCCCTCACAGCCATCTTCCTCAGTTCCCGATGTGCACTGGAGTTGCCACTAAGTCATGCGCTGTGACTCCTCTCGATAATATCCAGGGTGCCCTGCGAGATGAAACACCTCCTTCTGGGAACACTGGCAACACCAACACAACCCTCGGCAACCTTTAGGGTCTTACCACGGAAGGGCTCCCACATCACATTAGAGTCAGCAGTCACACCCAAGTCTGCAAGTTCCTCACATAAACTGCGTGCAAACTCATCAGAAACAGCTTGATCTTGGAGCCTGGCTGAGTCCAGCCTCATTCTCCTACTAGGTGGTAGCCTACTGGATCTAAGCTGAATCTTTAGAGTAGCAACAACAAGTCTTGGTCAGAATGGAGTACCAAGTACTGGAGTACCAAGTCCCACAATGCAGCTCAGGCCATTGGAACCAGGATCCAACGACCCACAGCCCCCGGCCTTTCGCAAAGTCAAGGAACATGGAGCCATTCTCACCCCAGTCTCCAGACCCATGGGGACTAATACAATCCTCATAAGCAGCCCCGTCAGTGCCAGTGGTGCCAGTTGAAGTCACCCATGACCAGAGAAGTGTCACCTCGTGGGAGTTGCAAGTAAAATGTCTCCCTGAATGGGACATCACTCACCACGGTCAGAGCATACGATGAGACAACAGACAAGACACCCAAGGAGTGCCTTAGCCTGAGTCTCATGATACGCTAGTTAAAGGAGTGACATCAAACACCATCAGGAGGAGCCAATCCGCTACAGCAACAGCCTCTCCCTGAGTATGGCAGCCATCAGAGCGACCAGACCGAAAGTAGGTGTACCCACCTACAGAGATCTGGCCACTCCCCGGTCTACGTACCACAGAGAGTGCTGCTACTGAAATGCAGTTTCAAAGCTTCCCCGATGGCACAAAAAGATGGTCATCTTGCTAGAGAGACAAGACGTTCCACGCACCTACCCGGATGTGCCGCCTCAAACTGGGACCCAAGTGCCAGCACGCAGCAGGCGATGCCTCAGCACCACACCAGCACCGATCCCCAACAGGCCTGACCCTATTAGCTCTCCAACGGTTTTGACTGCGTGATCTGGAAAAAGCATCATAATTTTTTTGGTCCCCTTGTATCTTTTCCCTTCTTCGCTTGACAAGAAACACGAGATATCACTGCAAGTTCACACAAAATACAAGAAACGGGAAAGATCACCGAGCGATCACTGCGAGAGAGGCTGTTGTAAACGCAGTTGGCGCCCTCCAAACCAGCACTGTGTGTGTGTGTATAATTTTTTATGCATTTTATGTATATGCTTTTGCAAAACTCCCAAAAAATTCCCATTTAATTTCTTATGCCGACCCCACGATATATCGAAACCACGATGGGGAAAGTTGCAATGCAGAAGGGTCAACTGTAGCTTCTAAATTCATAGTAAGGAAAAACCAAAAGTAGACAGGTGGAGATTTTTAAACAGGAAACCTATTCTATTTAGAGCATAAAACGTCAGAAGCAATCTGGGTCTCCCTGAGCCATAAGACAAGGAGGAGTTTGCTTTTTGGAAGTCTGGATTTTGTCATGGTAACAGTATAGGATTTCCCAAAACTCTACCCACATTAGAATTGGGTGCCGGCATCTTGACTTTTCACTCAAACCAAAATGTAATGTTTTCCTTTATCAGTGCCAATTTTTCTTCCCCCCCCCCCCATTTCCGTGTAAAACAGAAAAAAAAAAAAATGCATGAGCAGGCTACCTCTCAAAAACAAGACTCCCTTTCAAATGAATATCAGCCCTGAATTATCCAGTAATCACCACCTCTGAAAAAGGCACTTTCTTGCCAGCCCCCATGGCACCCATTTTCCTGTTTTCCCTGACCAGAAAATTTGCGATTAGATGACTCCACCCCCCCACCCGCCCATTTCCCACAACACAGGAGGCTTTTGGCTTAAACTTCCAGCAACCAATCATATGAACCCAACATGCAATGGCTACCCAACTTTTGGAGTCACTATGGTTGAGAACTAATATGTGGGACGCACACGGTGTCAGTGTTAATTACTCAGTTTGCAGTTGAAACTCCATGGCAAAATGCTAATAAGGCCATAATGTATTCTACATGGAGCTGAGGCAGCTCACCATCAGTCATTATTACTATGAAACACTGAGAGCAGTAAAGGCTTCTGTGTGATTGTTTGCATGCCTGTGTTCTGTGCCCAGGCACAGTTAGCGATTATACTAGATGTTTACAGTGCCCTTGTCTGACTAACTGTGCCCACCTCTTCAGGCGGTCACACTACAAAAAAGACTTTGGGGATCAAACATGCTTGGTTATGGTACGGATCGCCTAGTGCGAGTGCACCCTAAAAGTCCTGAAGCTCTCGGCATCACCATTGCCCTCTGAAGTCCCATGAAGAGAACTACCCACCTGGGTTTCCAAGCATCCCACACCTAAAATTACCTTAGCTCACAGAGAAAACTGAACCTCAGGACCAAGTTTATGTTCATCAGCAGTTGAGGTTTCTCTTGGCAAATGCTGCCAAACATTTGTTTTATTGTGCAAAATGCAGGCAGACAGCATTTATGAGCAGCAGTATTTCACATTTTTAATGCTCCTCTCTAGTCGTGATGTAAGCACTTCAAGGACCGGGAACTTGAAACAGATCTGAGAACACATGCGAGTATGAAGATGATCGGGGGCATCCAAATCAGTTCATGGGGCAGGGTGAGGACCGACCACTGAGAGGAGGGTACATTTCATCATTTATGGTATGAAAAACAACCCTTTGACTTCCCTTCACAGAAAAGGGATGGCTTAACATTTTCCTTTCCCTGAGAGCAGAACATAAAATATTTTATTTGGAAGTTCCACACATTGTTTTATCAAACATCAACAGTTCTTCTCACCGCTGAACTGAAGTCTTACAACATGAAGCACTTCTGCAGGCTGCTCCCAGTTGGGCCTTGTGTCATACTGGGCACACCCGGCCAGCAGCAGGGGGCAAAACAGTTAAGAACCTATATTCACTTAACATTCCTCAGGTGTCATATCTTTGAAGTCCATAAAACCCAAAACTGAAAGGCCACTCTAAAATATCTCTGTTGGGTGATCTGTTAACAATAAGAGTAAGAATAATAAAAATACAATTAAAAAAAAAAAAAATAAAAAACGCGACCTTGTTTTATATACTAAACATCAGCAATGATAGCTTCTAGCCAGTGATGTGACGGTCATGAATAACAGCCCTATAAAAGGCAATGAATGGAACCATACATTTTCTGAACAGACACGAGCACAAACACACAGTTTACACGCACACTCCAGTGCACATCAGCACTGTGACAGGCCATTTAGAAGGCAGGAACCAGGTCTTTGATCATGTTACGCTAAGCAGCAATACGATATGCATATATGCACACACGGGTCTCTCCAAAAGCAGAGACCCCAGAAATGGTATGAACAAAATTAATAAATAAATAAATAAAAACTGATGCCTGTACCCCGATATATGGAGACACATGCCTATAAGCATTGTCAAGCCCAGATGAAATTGGCTTGGCATACTTTATCTGAACGCAGTGCCATCCTTTTGTATTTATTATAGGCATGCACAACAGAACACAACCATCGGAATGTGGGAGGTTAGACTGTACCCAGAATCCGCACACAGGACAGCACAATCGGTGCGGGCAGTGATTGCAGCAGACCAGCCAGGGGGGGTCACAAGGGAGTGCTATAATGTCAAATCTACTTTGATAAATGGGCCTTATCTGGTGCTGGTCAAACTGGGAAACACTCTCTGTTTCCCCCAGATTACATTGGCAGACAGGAAAAAGGTGCGAAGGCAAGCGAAGGAATTCCAGGAGGGCAGACCTGCCCCCCCCCTTTTGTGTCTGCAAGCTTATGTATGCATTTGCTCATCTGGCAAATGATAAAGAGAATGGCTGAGAGAGAGAGAGGATGGAAAAGTTCCAGAAAAGTAAGGCCCTGAGTGGCGGGGAAGCACAGAGGCCAGTTCCAGAATCTACAACAGAGTAGTCATCAGCGGTGGGGTGGGCGATGTGTGTTCCAAAATGCTCCCAGAGGTCGAGAGATCTGCCCCCGGGGGGGGCCCCCCCCCCCGGGGGGGGCCCCTCCCGGGTGGGGGGGGGGAGGGTGAACAGGGGGGGGGGCCTGGTCAGAAGAGGTGGGGCCTGATCAGAAGGGGTGGGGTCTGATCGGAAGGGGTGGGGTCTGATCGGAAGGGGTGGGCCTTGCTCTCCAAGGCCCTCTTAATGCGCTATCACCTCCAAAAGAGAGAAGCCCCAGCAGGCTGGCATCCACAGCTCTTGCATAAGGCTGCTCATGAACCTCATAAACAGTTCGACCTTCAGTATTTTCCCAGCTTTTGGCTCTGTGCAAAGGCCCCTCCCTCTTAACTGTAGCTTCTTTGAGTAACTCAAGTGCATCGGCGGTTTGGGCGCCCCCTGGAGGCGGGATGAAAGGATCAATGTATATCCCATCAGTGCTCCAAGACCTGGAGTTACGTTCCAATGAACCCATCATAAGTGGAAAACATTGTAAGTTTAATATGATAACCGTAAACAAACTGTCATAAAATGAGTAAATAAATAATTTCCGTAAGTAAATACCAGTAACTAAAAATAAAATCACTGAATTAGTTTCAGTTATTCAGATTAGTTTGGTTATATTCAGTGAACAAAAAAAAGCTGCGTCTGATATGTCGCTAAACACTATGAGATGCTTATGCTCACGATCGCTACAGAGACTGGAAGTGCGGCTGCATGGGTGCTGCCATTGTGAGGCATCAGTAGAAAGTATCATATGACATATTGCTAGGCTAGAAATAGATCGATGCGATATCTAAAGCTCGCAACTGAACGTGCATTGGCATTGCACCATCGTCAAGCTGACAAATCAAATGTCCAACCATTGTAAAGCAAAGGGCATCTGTAATACATTCTGAACAATTATATAAATGTTGATTTTAAATAGCCATTATAAGTACACAGTAGGTTTGGTTGAGATTCAGGTTCTGGGAAGTGTGTAATGACGGTTTTCCACTGGCATACCGGAACCGAGCTGTACCACAAAGAAAGAGTAGTCACAATGCGGTTCTAGCTTGCTTTGGTTTTCCACTGCAGGAAACTTACTGGCTCGGTAAAGGCGTCACCGGGTTTGGAGAGCGACAGTGACATGTGCTAATTTCCTAATTTTCTAGCACATCTGTGTGAATCGCCGTGTTATGCAAACATCAGACGCTAACAGAATAAGCATTCACTTGCATAAATTTGCATTACAAATCCATTGCATTTAGCTGTTCTATAGTACTTTTTTAAGTAGGAGGTTGGAAATTTTCGGAGCAATCGGGAATGCATTAATACTTTACAATGTGCAATAACACTAATAAGGAAGAATATATAGAATATATCCCTTTTTACTTCAGATAATCCATGCGCATAACACTGGTAATTCCATGCATTTTTGACCAATCAGGTGCTGGTGATGCAAACAGCTGGGTTTGGTCATGTTATTCAGTAGGGCCATGTCAGGGCAGCAACGGCTCA
Organism: Mormyrops attenuatus; assembly: GCA_026777985.1. Lineage (NCBI taxonomy): Eukaryota > Metazoa > Chordata > Actinopteri > Osteoglossiformes > Mormyridae > Mormyrops > Mormyrops attenuatus. The sequence continues at coordinate 17,460,795 of JAODKC010000045.1, forward strand.
GGTACACCTCACAAACTTCACAATGGAAAACTGTTTGCAGCACGGGTCCAGTAGAGCTTGGGCCTTGGTAGCAGTGGAAAAGTTCCATAAGCTGATAAGGTAGTAAGGGCACCTTTACAGGACAGCTGAGGAGGGGCTGACCTAGGTATGGGGCGGGGGGTGATAGAAGGGGGGGTAGGGGTGAGGCTCACCACACACTGAGGCGCTTGCCGAAGACCTTGATACTGTTGAGGTGGGTGATGGCTCTGTCGACCGCGTACTCGTCCCCCATCTCCACCAGCGCCGTCCCCGGCACGCTCTTCATGAACTTCACCTGCGGATGCCCGAGACCACATTCAAAACGTCATCCGTACGAGACCATGGACAGCACTTCGACATGTCAAGCAGACGTGCTCCTGACCTTCTCGATATTGCCATACAGGCAGAAGAGGTTGAAGATGCGGGTGCAGTTCATCTTGGTGGGGTGCAGGCCGCTCACCATGGCGACCGAGCTGGAGGAGTGGCCAATGTAGGAGGAGGTCTGGGGCAGTGGGTAGGCCACCACCTCAGGGATGTCGTGTGAACCTCTCTTGTACCTGTTATTGCTGGGAAGAGGCAGCAGGGGGCAGTGTGACCCTGGAAGAGGTGCACATGGGGGAAAAAAATGAGGAACAGCTTGGCACAGTGTGAGCTTGTCAAACGGGAGGGAAAAAAAGAGACATAATTATACATCATTTCCACACCTATCTCTTCCAGGCCTGCAGAAAACCAGTTTGTTATAGTGCTGCTTTCCCAAAATGCTCTGCTCAGTGCTGAGGCTTATCAGTGTATATTATACAGAAGAATACACTTATATACACACATTTCAATGGCAAGAATAACACTTAAAAATTACAATACACTAAATATTGAAAGTCACGCTTGAGTAATGATATTCAAACACAAAATCTAGCAAACAGGTCTAGGAAAAATCTGTGACATAAACACCTAGCAGACAAAATGCAGAATTCTCATTTTACATTCATAAACAGACCGAGGTGACATTTCTTACAGCTCCTTGCCGCTTCGCGATGTTTCATTTAAATGTAAACGCGAGGAGGGGTTTGCAAAGCGTGATAATTTAGGCGTAACGGCAGACCGAAAGGCGGGGGGACTCACCATAGCCATTGTCGCTGAAGGATGAAGGATGCTCCCCCAGAATAGCCTGCCGCTGCCTGCCCTTTCCCTGCTCTGAAAGAGAAGTGGGAGTGAAACAGCGCTGCGCGGAGCAACAGGCTGGGGTGGGGGGCAAGACGGGGTAAAGGGGGACAGGGGCGGACACGCGGAGATGAAGCCTGGAGCCAGCAGCCGCCTCCCCCTCCGATCGCCCGCAGCCCCCCGCGATGGGTTTCCACCGCCGGCCGCCTTACAGGAACAGGAGGTGGCAGAGGCTGTTTAATGGCCCCTATTACCGCTCAGCGGTATCGGCGGGGTGACCCAGATGAGCCGGATTATTAACATATAAAAGGTACATTACACAGCCTTCAAAATCACTCCTCACAAGGCAAATCAGAAAAGGACAATGCAGGTATTTGTTTTCAAAGCAACTTATTTTTTATGTTACGTAAAAAAACCCAACATGCTTAATGCATATCAAAACAGTTAAAAATTCAGCGGTTTTGAAATAAAATGAAATATTTACATTGCTGTCACAAGAAATGAAAGTGGTTTAATGCTGGTTTAAAGGGCCGGTTTGGGGTTAGGAGCCTCTGATTGTTCTATCTCTGTCTGCTCACATTACAAAGTGGGGTTTAGTCCCAGACCCTGCTGCAGCCCAGAGCCCCCCCGGCCCAGGAGCGCCGCTGCCCTTCAGAGCCTCGTCATCTTGCGGGCGTTTGTGTGCTGATCACTTGCTGGATAAAGACGAAATCGGGCGGCTTGCATGTTTAATGGAAAATCCCCGGGGCTGAGGATCGAAACGTCACGGCGGGGGTCAGATTTCCTTTACAGTGATCCCAAGATCGCCCTCGTTCTCTCCAAATGTATTTGTGCGAGACGCAAATTTTTCTACAATATATTCATTTACCCGGCCGGAGCGCCTTTCTTGGTGGGGGGATAATAGAATCCCATATCTACAGTCCTGCCTAGCGGCCCCTCATTGGCTGAGCTAAGAAAAAATGTGTCCTTCCTGTCTGTCCTCCAAAAATGACTTTGAAGCAGTCTTCTCACATTCAGCAACACTGGGGATGATGGCGGAGCGCTTTCTGCGTGTGTGTGCGTGTGTGTGCGTGTGTGTGGCGGTCAGGTTTGGTCAATCGGGAGGTCTGTACCATGTCATAACCATGACAGCAATTGCTTATCACGGTCATCACAGCCCGGGGGCATTTCCACAACCTGGTCTGCTGAGGAGGCTGCAGATTGCAGTGTATTAATTAATGTGTATTATGGCTGTTTTAGACCTTATTTTGGGGAGGGGGCTTCAGTTTTTTTGTCTAACCCCCCGATAAATTATTTTTCTAAAACCATTTATGAATCGGTTCCATATTTTTGTACATGCTTCGTGCCCCTTATTCGGCAAACTTTACCATGGGGACCCAGGGTAAGAGGTAGCATCCCCCCCCCCCCAAGGATCAAATCCTGGATTCATCCCTGATTAATTGCCACCAGAAAGGTACTGAACACCACTGCACAAATTTAGGCAGAGGCTGCTGGGCAGTCTTGGACAGCAGAACGTCATTAATGCACAATATAGGGGACGGGCCTCCAGGTGACATCAAGGTCAAATAAGTCCCCCCTCCCACCCCCCATTCCAATCTCAGTCTGCTTTGCAAGTAGGGCCAAGACTGCTTGCAGGCATGCTGGAAAGCAAACTGTGTACATTAAAGGGAACGCTATCAAGCCTGCTTCCCCCCCGTGCAAAGCTGAAGGATGTCCAGACGACGGTCACGGAATAAATTAGATTGGGTAAATATCCTACCCGTGGGAGGCCATCCTCCGAGGGCCTTCGAAATGAGTTTTTAACCTTGGTGGGATTCCACAGTTTCGAAGTAAGTTGGAGTATCCTAACAAGCCTTTCGGATATGCGACAGCTACGGCTGCTGGGAGTCTGGAGACAAGCCACCGTCCACATCCGTTAATATCCAGAGAAACAGAACAATTCGCAGCTTCACATCTAAAACTTGCAGCTCCAGTAAACACTCAAGAACCATTAAGCTTTGCGCACTCTGGGAGAGAATTCTCTATGCAGACAGATTTAAACAGGCAACCAGATACTGTATCGTGAGAAGAAATCAGGTAGACGGTGAACTACCCAACGGGGGTGTACAGGGGCGGGGCCACAGGGCCACAGGCCCCAGCTGAAATCTGATTGGCCCCTGGAGTGCTCTTGCCCCTGTCACTCGCTGATTCAAAACATATCACTGGCTAATGATAAGGTTGGCCCCTCTGTATGAATTCTGGCCTGGTTTATGCCCCCCACTTTAAAAAAAAAACCCTACAATCACCCCTGAGGCAACCCAAGCCAAGTTACCAGCTCCCCAGGTTCTGGTACCGCAGGATCTAAAAGCTGCGACCTTTCATTTATGCTGTCATCATTTAATCACGCCAGTGCTGATCGCAGCCTCGGGGCCATCTCTGACAGCTCCCCACCTCTCAAGAATATTTGACGGTGGTGATTTGTACAGATTATCACCATAAAAAAATAAATAAAGAGGCCTTGCTGAATCATCACAGTCCGATTTGCATTCTCGCCGATGCCAGTACCCCACCAGAGAAGATTAGCTTCGTCTACGTTTGTAGAGGTTTCCCAAGACCGCCTTAAATCTATGTCTTTAGTTCGAAGGTGCCATTGCCCTTAGCAACAAAGACTCGACAGCATAAAACAAATGATTGCCTGTTTCAGGACATGTGCACTTAGTGAAAAGTTAAGTCCTGTTGTATTTGAACTGTTCTAACAGGGCTTTGGACCTGTTCCACTATCGGTCGATTTTACGTGTTGAGTCTTTGCTGGCTGGGAGGGTGTTTGGGACCCTTCTGCGCTAATAAGTGAGTTTCAGAAGCATTTCTTTCAGGGATGTTGCTGTGGTGGTTGGGAAAACCAGTCATCTTAACAGAGACTGTGCCCTATGAAGTCAAAGTCAAAAGGAGGTCCTCATAAAGTCTTCTGACGTGGGTCTTCTGGCAGTGGAGGGCTTTGAGGTGGAGCGTGCAGTCAGGACAGGTGTCAGGGTTTCTCTTGGGGGGACCATGTGACCTGTGGCAGGGTTTCTTCGGGGGGGGACCATG
>JAODKC010000045.1:17488432-17510941 GCA_026777985.1 Mormyrops attenuatus
CAGCACAGTTTCCCCCAGTGGCTCCGTGAGCAGCACAGTTTCCCCCAGTGGCTCCGTGAGCAGCACAGTTTCCCCCAGTGGCTCCGTGAGCAGCACAGTTTCCCCCAAACCTCCAGGGATGGTTTCCTCTGGGTACTCAGCTGCTTCCCTTCCTCAGCCCAAAGATCTCCCGTTAGTCTAACTGGCATCCCTAAATTGCCCACAGTGTTTGCACATGTGGGTACCCATCAAATTAACAAGAACCCCCAGTCTAGCGTAAATCCAATAGGAGACCATTTATAGAACATGCATCACACAAGGCAGGTTGTTCAAAATGGGACTTGCCAATTTAAACAACTACATGCACAGCCCATCCTGACAGGCGCACCTGGTACAACTGACTCCCCTGCCGCAAAATCCCATCATCTTCTATCCTGGGCTGATGGGCAGAGATATCTGAAATGGACCCCCCCTCCATTAAAAATCCACCCTCATTACTTTTCATATTCAGAACCAGGTTTGTTGGCCAAGTATGTTCATACATACAGGGAATTTATATACTTAAAAAACGGCGGTTCGGCGGTGCGGCGCACACGGTACTTTGGTGGCTCTGCCCGGATCGGTTACCCTTTCCACACTCCTCCCTCTCGCGAATCCGTTTCAGAGGCGAAGGCGGCCAATGACTCATCTGCCGTTATCCCGAACTTTGTGGGGGTGACACCAGACAAATGCGAGCGAAAGTGAGAGGCGCGGGAGCGGTAAAGCGCCGATTCGCAAAGCGAGTCCCTTCCTGCGCTGAAGGGACGTAAGGTACAGTGCGCAGACAGCTGATGACACTTAGTGCCTGCTAACATGGATCACTTTTGTGTTTTAAATGCTTAAACAAACAAATGAGCAAATAAACAAACAAACAAATAAAAAAACAACAACTTTTGACACGTCAGATGATTTTGGACCCTATGAAAGCTTTTCATATCGGGCCCCTAACCCAGCCTAATACAATAATGTTGCAAAATGTTTTAAGGTCCCTGTCAGTCAGGCACTGCAAGGTCTAGAGGTTCTTTAGACACCACTTACTCATTCTGAGAATCGTTTTTCCAACTTGCAAGTGATGCGATCGGTTTCTGAGTGTAGCAGATATTTATAGGTGCAGAGAAACAAGGTCATCATTTTTGGGCTGAAGGAGCAAATGGATATTTTACCCCCCATCCGCATAAAACTCAAAAACCCATTTAGGTCCATCAAAATTCATTTTGTGGCACAGTGGGTTAAAATGATTTCAACTGCGTGTGATGTTGGTGTTGGTGAAAAAAAAGAATTACTGAAATATTTTGAAAAATCTCCAGGACCACAGATTAAGACCCACGGCTGTGTCCAGATCCTGCCTGCTTACGGAATTCTAGATATTGTGCTAATTGAGGCAATAAACAAGTTTGCAGTGAAATACCTTGTGTCTCTTATTACGGCACAAGATCTGCTAAAATACAGCTTAACCCTGAACTCCATCTTCACAAAATAAAATCACCCTTAATTCCCAGCAGAGCTGTGCAGCACTAAAAACGACAAACACAGACGGATGAAGGCTGTGCATCACCGGTCTGATGTAAGAAGTGCTCCAGAATTGGCAGCCCGTGGTGAAATCGCAGATAAGTAGGCCAACACATCCGATGCCGGTGAGGAGGCGACGCTGAGATCACTGACGCTTAAAGGATGCATTCCCGACATGACAGAGCCGAAAAAAGGAGAGCATGCAGGAGTTAAACAAACCCCCCACCCTGCCCCTGTGACCCCCACCTCCAGCAGACCAAAGTCAAACTCAGATGAATCAAACAGCTTCTCATCAGCTACATGAAAAGGAAGACGAACGACAGATTTCACACTCAAAAATTTTTATGGATTGGGTGACCCTAAACGTGGAACAGCCAACTTGAAACACCACATTTGACCCCGTACACGAAACATCTACTCCTCTCCATCAGAAAGAACACAAAGCTTATAAAGGGCTACAAAGGGAGTTCTGACAGTATCTTTCGCTTCATGCATCCTCTTCTTGGCCTTCAGGCAGCGACAAACAAAACACGTGAGAAAACCTAGAAAACGCGACCCGACGCAGGTCTGCCAATGAGTACGGCTGACAGTATGAGCATGAGGGTGCATGAGACAGCCTCAGCCTACAAGGTGCAGGGAAAATCCAGACAGCGATCAGCTCCTCAACTTCTGAAAGGCTTCTGAAGTGAGGGGAATCAGCTGGAACAGAGCAGTCACTGAAACAGTTCAATGAAATGTTAAATTTACAAGAACGTAATTAGCATGCAGTGACAGAGTGCAGAACGCTTCGGAGACAGTCACAAAAACGCTAATGAAAGGAATTAATCTGCTTCGTTAAGGGCTCAGCTTCCATAGCTCAGAGTTTGCGCCTCAAACACACCGGCGGATAAAGATCTAATCGACAACATCCTTTTAACAGTTAAGGGAACAAGCAAGAAGCCGCAAAGAAACAAAAACAACCATTGTTAAAAAAAAAAAACACCGTGAAGATCACAGGTCTGATATTCCACACAATCTTCACAAACAACTGAGAAGTTTCCGCTCTCGTGCTGATCTTAAGCAGGTTCCTGACACCTATGAGAACTTGAAAGCAGACACTGCTTTGAATGATTTACTTAGAAAATACGCTACCAAGCCAAGGCAAAAAAGAATATTAATTAAATTAAGACACACAGCCTGGTTCTACCTTCTGCCTCAGTGACCATGGGATTCCCAGTGAAAGATTACATATAAATTCATAAAGATTACATATAGATTCATAAAGATTACATATAGATTCATTATCATTGAAGAGGATCAAATTGGAAGCACTTTTTAATTAAATCCCCTAATCACAGAGGTGATTAGTTCTTAAGAGTAAATGCTTAGCTAAGTATCCATCACATTTTTCCTAAAGAGACAGTTAAAGCAAAAAGTTCAAATTCAAGTTTGTTTAAAGACATAAGGTTCTCTGGCAGACTACAAGTGTAACGGTGAATACCACGGCATGGTTTGGGTGGTGCTGGGAAGATGGCTGACAGACACATCCTGTATGAACACGCTTGGAACGGCGCTGAGCGGAGGCCCAAAGGTCAAACGCGCGATCCGACACCTGCTGAATTTCTCTGCCATTTAAAAGGAATCATCTGGCTGTGTTTAAAGGCAGTTTGATAAATTATCTATTAATACCAGCTGACATGTCATTTCATTCATGTTTACAGAGTTCACACTGTCAAGCCATACTCTGAGGCATTATATAGGACCACGATTTCAGCTACACATCTTTCATATTTTTCCCTTAAACATATTTTAAGGAGTAGGAGGCGGAAAGTGTTGGTTAGAAAATGTTTTTAAATCTAAGCTGCGCACCTTTCAGGCCCTGGCTCACAACAACAGCCATATCCAGCTGACATATCTAGGTACGTATCTAATAAGATTTTTGTTCTCTCATCTGTTCAAAGATTCACGTCACATTTTTTTATTAATTAGAGAATTCTGATGGCTTCTGCCTTAAACACACTGAAACAACACGTCAAAGAAAAAAGACAAATTCGACCCAGCTTGGTTTGTAAGCATGCCATAAGTATCAGGTACAGATAAATACAGAAAGCAATAAATTTAATGATGAGAGAAAAGACACAACGACCGAATGAAAGGCCATCTTTCTGGGCGCTACAGGTATACAACGTTGTAGAAAGTCAGAATCAAAGGCAACCTATGAAAGAAGACGCGTGTGCCTTGTACGGTGAACGCAGCGCGACTGCAGCGCACAGCTGCAGGGAGACACGTCATCCATCTCTCGGGATCCATAATGACCTCGTGCTGCGCGTCCAGATGTTTATCGGGTCCCGCGCGACACCGCTGTCACGCAGGACATCCTATAGTAAAATACGTGCTCACTCTACGTATGCATAATAATAGCGTCCAACACCAAATAGCCTTTCACCATATCGAGCATGACGTGACCTAGTTAAATTCTAGTATATAATACAATGCACGGCAGCAAAACATGGGAGATACGATTCCATTTTTGCTGTACCTTTATTTCCACTTTCAATCAATTAAAATTAATTGCGGTCATTATTTTGGGCATCTAGGCATCCCAGAAAGGATTACGCCAACTTAATTCGGACATCTTTGGAGTACTTGGATGCGTGTCTGGCATTTCGCGCAACTCAAGCTATCAAGTGAGGAAAAAGGTGTATATCTGGGTAACAATAGTAGGGCCCCGCTTTGAAGCAACAGGTCTCGTTCTGCTACAAATATAAACGGCGCGACTGGTCTTTTGTCGAGTATTTATTAACTCCAGTTTCAATATTTGTATGCTATATCGTTTTGAAAAGAATTATTTTGCTTAGGAGGAGATGGGAGACCAGCTATCCTTAAAATGATTATATATGTATTTTAAAAAGGAACACTAGTAATTTTCAGCTTGCTCTGGAAACGCGTAAAAAACGCAGCGATGCATGAAAATAGTAGGTGTTGACAACGGTATTCCAAGCCTGTATAGATTATACATAGGTAAACAATTACCACACGGGAGACGTGAAGATGCTAAAGCCTAATGGCATGCAAATTAATTAATTACGATTTATTAATCTATTATATTTGTGAATAAGGGTTACAATCTCACACACGTAGTTTAGAGAACAAAGGAAGATTGTAAGGCCTTTAAGTACCCCGCTGAAGTGTTTGTCCCTGTTTGTCTCCGGAACCTTTAAGAATGACTTACGTAAGTCTAATTGCGTGCGACGGTTTACAATATTCATTTGCACTTAATTAAATGTATTTCCCGTTCATATTTTTACAGAAATAGCTTTGTTTTCCCATCTAAATTCTCTAATATTTTTGATAATTCACATTTTGTATCATTATTGTGATTACTCACCGTTGTTATTGTTTGTTATTCAAGAAGACAGTTTAACAACAGACATGCTTGTTTACAGGTTCCTAAATGCCGAAATAGCATTCCGCAATAGTATAAAAATGTAGTCCACAAAGTGTATGTCCGCATCAGAGTAACTGATTAAACCTTTGGCTTAACAAGATGTCACCAGATGTAACGTACAGTAACACACTTGTATGAATTAGCATTATTTGTATCTTGCTTTGCACGTTGATTTTGCTGATGGAGCAGAAAGCAACAGCGGCAGTAAGATAGCAATTGAAATAATCGGTGCATGACTTTGGCATAAGCGTTTAGCCCGCATACCGATATAAATCGTTCATTATTAGACACAGACTTGGAGAAAGAATTTCAATAACGTGGGGTGAGATTTGTTAAAATGGGCCACCTGGGAAAATGGGACAGTGAAACTTTGCCGTTAATATATGCCTATGTGTTTAGTAATACTTCATTTTGTCGTCTGTGCGTTGTTCAAGGAGCATTCATGTATTTTAGAATGATATCAAGTTGGGATTCAAGACACGGAGATGATTCCAAACATTTTCCCAGAAATGTCCGATTTTAATACTCGCCCCAGGTGTATTACATATCGTGGCATTTAGAAGCGTTATATGCCCTTCTTGGTCTGCACGTGAATGCACATTATAACATGAAAATGAATGGCACCGCATTTTACAAGTGGTTTTAAAGCAGGTTAAAACTTGTAAATCTGCAAGACTATGGTCAGTCCGATCATAATTTATGCATCCGCACAGCAGCCTGGAAGGTATCAGGGTGAGATCGCGTCTCCACTCCGAACGGGACGCGTTTCGGCTGTCCTGGGGCTCGCACTGTACCTGCTTTTCAACCCGTTTGCATATATTTATATATATATATCCAAACTCAATTCATTATGCAGCATAAAAGATCACAAACACATCGCTCTACCTTCCAGTAGCTGGTAAACCACAATAAGAATCAGAGGTGTTTGAAAATTTAATATAAAAAACTATGCATGTTCCACATGCACAAGCTAAAACGGACGCGTTCTTAAAAAGTTAAATAGTAAAACACACCCACGTTGCGTTCCAGCCCCAATACTGTGTGGTGTGTCCAGAAAACAACTGTAGGCATCAGCTCACAAGCCAGATTCTCCGGTCTTGCTGGTAATTCTTTTATTGTTAATTTCATAACTGATTTATTGACATTCTTTTTTTTTGGTTGGGCCAGCTTTGCTAAAATATCCGTCTTGGACAGGCGGCAGATGACCTTAGGAAACTTACCTTGCCTCTTGATCCACATTTTGGTGTTGACCAGTGTGCCCTTTTGTCCCCACCTGGCGCGGACACATCTTCTACGTCCCCTATCAGCCCGGCTGATGCCGAATCCGAGTCCTCCCCTTCTTCCAAGTCCTCGCCCTCCTCCGCTTCTGCCGTCTTGAACCGTTTGGGCGCTCTCTCATATTCCCCTTCCTCATGCTCCTCGGCCAGAGACATTCTCAAAAATCAGAGATTTGGGCTCAGAGTCAGTAATGTCCTTTGCACGTAGGTCTGATAAGAGCAACCTAGAGAAGTTACGAAGCGTTTGGGCAGCCCTGCCGAGGCGTCTAAGCGCTGCTCTCAGCGGCGTGCATCAGTCGGAGCGGACTGTCACTAGCAGCGCGTCCTTCCAAGCGCACTGACTCCCTTTGTTCACATCGCAAACCTAGACAGCCGGGAGACGCTTCCTCGCTTCCTCATTGGGCCAATCTCTGTCGGTACTCATGAATGTCGCTTCTGATTGGGCGAGCTCGTCCCGCAACTTGTAAATACAGACACTGATTGGTCACCATGGTCATCTGTCAAGAAAAAGATAAGCACGTTTTAGTCAAGGCAATAAATCACTTTTGCATAAATGTATTAATTAGAAAAGAACAATCCCAAAGTATGAATGCCTTTAACCATTAAAAATCAATTTCAGTGAAGAAAATTAGATTTATTTTACTTTCTAAGAGCGCTCCCCTGCTTTAAGTTTAACCGATGTTTTGTTATTTTTAGACGGTTTTTTCCGTACAGCACCTTACCGGTCTGCTCCCAGGTAAGTGTTTAAGAAAGCGCACCGTTCCATTAGCCTGTTCGTCTGTTTATATTAAGATCACGATATAATTCATTACAACGGTAAGAATGGTTATGCTGTTTTTATGTGGTGATATTAAGAAATTATTTGTCCCCTCTAGTTGTACTGTTACCAGCTTATACTTGTTTAGAACAAAGTGGAAACATCCAGTGATACTAACACGAAATATCCTACTGTAAACATGTCGCTTTTGGTTTTCTTTAGAGGATTTAAAAACGCATATACGCAATCATTGCTGTAGGCTATATGTTACTTGGCTACTATTTTCTTTTTCGAATAATTACTATACTAATTGCTTTAGTATTTAATGATTATTTTGCTGTGACTTTACACAAACTCAGCATTAACATAGATGCCCATGTTTGATCGGTCGCCCGCCCACTTGTTTGTCCCCCAAAGCGCGTGTCATGCACTTTATGTGCTTCCCTGTGTTGTCACACTGTCCTCCGCTGGATTGCGCTGGCTTTTTGCTGTATCTGCATTCTGTGACGAGGCTGGAATAAGTGGATTTTCCCGGTTATTGCTGACTTCTAGTTATAAAGTTAGACTAAGACTCCAATTCGAGTCGTCATTCTCCCCGTGAGTAGCAGGCACTAATATGCTAATGGAAGATGCATTCAGAACATATTGTATTTTAAACCTGACTGATCTCCAGATTCTCCGGTTTCTACTCACTATATTGAGCAAAGTCATTTTTATTAATTAAATCTGATTTTGCAGTGCAAATACCCTATACATATTGATAATGTGTACCATAGTAAGGGTTTGTATACTTTCTAACGAAAACGAATCCGTTGAAATGAAATTATGATCAATGGCCACTCAGCGAATAATAGCATTATGTTGTCGTTGTAGTATCATATTAAGGTATCTTCTTTCAATGGTAAGCTAGCATATCAAAACAATAGATGAAAAATAGGAGATGGATTTCCCACTAATTAGACGCTTGTTTTTGAGTTTAAAACGCAACTCTTAGAAACTAATTATATATCGTAAAGCTGTCCTTATACCGAAGAAAATCCACTCATGATTACATGATTACAGATCACTGAGTTACCTGTCAATAGCAGGCTGTAGGTAAATAGCAGTTAATGATGAGGTTAATTGTACAATCAAATAGTGGATGAAAGCTCTATGATTATGAAATAAATGTAGAAGCTGGGAGGTCTTTGAGCATAAACCACGTGACTCCCCTTAGATGACATGTAACATCCGTTAAAAAAACAGCGGACCGTGGAAATGGTGAAATTAGAGAAGCGTTATCAATTGAAGTTAAATCTGTTTTTAAAATATATGTCTTGGCAGGCAAGAAACTGAAGGGGCTGGTTATGTGTTTGTGTTCGCCTGGAAACTGAGACAGTCGTTCTATGACTAAATATCTCTGTTCACAAAATAAATAGATAAGTCCTTAGAGGCGTTTTAGTAGAATACCCGGAGGAAGCACGGGAAGAGTATAAAAAATCTAAATACACATAGCGGGGGATGAGATTTGCACCCCCCGTACCAATTATTATTATATAACAGAAGAAGGCAAATGCAAATACAGCAAGCCAATGCTTATTTTAACCCGGCTACCGTTAACAGCCACTTTCCAAGCTGCTAGAAATAAAAAGGGACAGGGACCGTCTTGAGACTTACTACCAGAGCGCAAATGCTTTTTCCTTCCATGGATGAGATGAATTTTTGCGAATAAATAATGGAAGTCTGTCACTCATTCCTATTCATACCTTGTAAAACACTTCCACTTTCTCTGAAATATGAGTAAAACGAAACCGGGACAGGTACCCAAAGCAGTAACGACCCCAGTGGTAAAACGGGAGACGTCCAAAGAGGAACATGGCTTGTGCGGTTCCGCGTTCTATGATCGAAATCACTAAGAACCAATGAAAATGGGGGGGGTCCCCAGGGGGCCAATCGGGTGCCGCCCCCAGACTCCATTGGGCGATACCTAGCCAAGAATCGTTTTAAAAATTATTATTATTATTATTATTATTATTATTAATGAACAATATTACAACATATCACCAAAGGAACTGCCATGCAATACATAAAACAGTAACAGAGCCAGGGATAAGAGAGAAGAGAAAGAAAAAACAAACAACGAAAGCCAAATTCTTCCACAATTTTACAGGTTTCGATAGCTTTTTTGTTTTTACACTGAACTAAAGTTGTGCCGTACTGCTTAATTTCATAAAAAAAAATGGAAAAAGTTGTGTTTAAATCTATCCAAAACATTCTTGTATAGATACATTTTAAAAAGAAATGAATAGTAGATTCTGTTTCCATCCCACTAAACGCACAGTTGTAATCTATGTCTAGTTTGAACCTTTCTAAGACTTTATTGACAGGGTATATTCGATGAAGTATTTTAAATGAAAGTTCTTTAACCTTATTTTGGATGCAATATTGATTTAACAACTTCCACGCTTTCTTCCAATCTATAACATCAAAGAGGGAAGTCCAAAAGAATTTTGCAGAGGGAACTGTTGGTTGGCAAAGCGAATTCCTGATATGCTGGTTGTTACATTTATCGTCCCATAAGTTAATATCCCCAATAAATATATTTCTGCAGGCGACGTCTGAGCATTTATAATTTATACAAGCATTCTTAAGAAAATGTATGGCACTTCTAGACAGTGCGTCAAAGACCACAGCATATTATTTAGGTTTAATAGGTATTTCAAATGTCTCAAGGATCTACCCATAAGAGACCACTGGCATTCAGCAGCTGCCTACGAATCAAAATACCACTGTCAATCCATGATTTATAAAATAGTGACTTATTTTTATATAATATATCTTTGTTATTCCATAAAAATACCTGTGGGATGTAAAGTTATGCTTATACACCAACAATCATGTCAGAACTGCTTGCCTGTGAAAATTACTTAATGTGATAGGTAGTTTTTCAACTGAGAAGTTGCACTTTAATGAGAATTCAATGCCACCAATAGAATTAAATAAATAGTTTGGGAAACCTACCAAAAATTTGCTGCTCTTTCTTCCCATCCCAGTGTCGCTTGGTTGCGTTCACCATCCATAGGCGCGGGAAGACGTTTTGAGCTCAGGGTGCTGAAAGTCAGTTATTTTGTATAATCTGTAGCCATCAACAGCTACCAACAAGATAACAAGGATGAAAATATTAGGTCGGCTACAAACACTGTCAGTGCATCAGCAACTTGAACAGTGGCAGGTAGATCGTAGTGGCAGCTTCATTGAATTGTTCTTTTGGTGGTGATGTGGTCCTGTCACACGAATCCCTGATTACTAATCAGGTACCTGAGGCTGCCCTGGGCTGGCGGCACCTGGAGCCCAATCGTATTTAAGCAGAGCAGTGAGCAATGAGCAGTGAGCAGTGAGCAGTTCTCATGGCGGTCATCATCGATCATCATCATTGCTCCTGCAGCATAGTCTTCAGTTGCTTTCTTGTCAGAGGTGAGTTTTATGGAGTTAGATGTGAAAGGTCTGTTTCCTCTGTGTCTGTCAGTTGTCAACAGGGACTGGCTTGGTGGTTTAAAAGGCTGGAGGTTCATGGGCCTTGTTGGCTGCCACTTTGGTCTGGGCCTCTGGTTAACTGGTTTCTGGTTTGGGGATTCATGATCCAGCATGTGCTTTGTGAAGGCTAATAAACGTTTTAACCCGTAGTCATGACCGGTTATTTTTGGAGAAATAATCATAAACCTCCTGTGAGCCACTGTGAGATAATTAACATAACATTATGTTTCTTTGGCATGGGCACCCTGGCCTACAGTATTCTGACACCGTCAATAAGGGGCGGGGGGTGTGGTGGCGGGAGGGGAAGGTTGTCATTTGGTTTCACTTAATTTTGATATAACTTTTTTGTGGGAATGTTATATGAAAGTTATTGTGGGACTATACCCAGGTGAACATTCCTGGTGACTGGAGCCATAAAAAAATTGTTGTTTGTGTATATTGCATTTTAAGTCGTTCTTATACCTTAAGGACAGGGGAAGGTTATCAGAATTCATACTTTAGTGTTGAAGTTCCTGATAGAGCATAGGGTTAGATACCTGTGTAGGCTGGCTGATACCAGCCATGCTGTGCTTTAAGCCAGTGTTTCCCAACCTGGTCCTCGGGAACCCCTGGACTGTCACCCAGTAGGGAGCTGGGAGGGAGCAAAAACGTGGGCCGCCTGGGGTCCCCAAGGGCCGGCTTGAGAAACACTGCTCTAGGGTCCAGAGCGCTGAGCACAGAGCCCCCAGGGCAGGACTGGGTTTCCCTGGAGGTGCCACCACCATGACATCCTTCTGCAGGAGGTGTCCAGCCAAGAAGGGGATCACAAGACATTTGCATGTCCCTGCAGCAGTTCCAGATGGAGGTGCCGATGCAGAGGATGGGGCTGGATGAATTTGGGTCATTATTCTATACTGAGCAGAGGAATCGTTACATATCAGTAGCAGTCAGTTATTCCACAAAGTGACCGGAGGCATTTACCACCCCCGATGAGGGAGGGAGCACTACTCTGGGTCCCCTCTGGGGGCATGTTTGCATGTTCCGGAATCCCTGCCATGGCGCTCCATGGTGACCAGGAGCAGAGCTCTGAACTCAAGATCTTCAGGGAGGTGAGGACACCGGCCCTCTGCTGATGTACAGGGTGTAATTAGCTGTGTTAGACACTTGTTTTGTTGCTCAATTGCCTGTTCAGTGCTGGTAGACATGCAGCACATATAATTAGTTATTTGGGGGGTAAAGGCTTAAATAAATTGACGGGGTGTTTAGCCTGGTGCGATTTCAGTTCATTGGGATGCTTGTAGAGTGAATGGCAGAAAATCTTGTCAGAAAAAGACGTTAGTCATGAGTAAGGTCACTTGGATGCGTAGAGTTTGCTCTCATTGGATTATGGGGAATGGGTTGTAACTGCTGTGGATAGGTTACAGTATGTTGTTCATGATGTTAACTGTAGTCAAATAATACATATACGCTAAGCAAAAAATGAACAAAACTTTTGTTTTCTTCTTGTATGTGGATCACACAGTTTGTGAAGTATTCACAAACAGAGGTAATTCCCTAAAACTCCCAGGAAGCTCTTAGCCATCATCTACACTGATCTGTTACTTACCACAGTACCAGGCACTCATGGGAAATTGAGGGTTAGAAACCAAAAAAAAGTTTCATATATATTCTTTCATTTACAGGATTCAGCAGTGTTAAGGGGACTCCACGCCTCCATGTGGCTCATTTGGAAGAGCTAACTAACACCCTAATTCACGCTACATGTGACATCATATCAGAAAGGAACAGAGCTGAATGATGACTCATGATATTCAGAAATGCATCTAAAACAGGGAAAACATTACACAAACGCCTATATTGTTAATTTGGGCCAGTGCTCTGGAGTGGAACACAGCTCCTGTCTGTGAGAGATATTTATCTGAGAAATTTTGTTTTTAAAGATTCAGGCACAGTGTCTGAGTGTTTAACCCAAAGGGACATACTAACAGGACTGGACACATTCAAGCTTAACTTAAGGTTCTAATCCGCAGAGCATGTTTCCTTTTCTAATGTAGACCTTTCCAAATCGAATTTTATACCCTTTTAAATTTTACTGTTTAATAGTAATTATAGTACCCATGATGGCATGATATGTCCAAGGTGCTCCTCTGCCTTATGTCCTGTCCTGCCTGCGGTAAGTCCCCACGTCAGGATAACTGGATGGATGGATGGATGGATAACTATGCTGTCTTGTGGTGGAATGACATCCAGGATTTTCCCCTGCCTTGCACCCTGTGTTACCTGAAATAAGATCCCTGTGTGCAGGTGGGAGGAAGATTCCTATATGGCAATTGTCCTGTTTTATACTTCTAATTGGATTCATGTTGACAGGAAGATGCATAATTTCTCTTTGACTTTCATGATTATACAGTTTGCTTGCGCCGCTTGGATATGTCAGCATTTATTAGGGAGTCCTCCTTGCAGCTGGGCAGACATTAATATTAAATGACTGAAGCATTAAGTTGTTGATTCTGATAATTATGATTAATCTGAATAGTTGTTCCTGGAGATGTAACAACAATGTTGTTTGGAATTTTTGCATGACTTAGAAGACTATAGGAAAGGGGCAACCTTCTCTCCATGTCACTATAACAAACAGTAAATGTGCAGTTCTGGGAAACTGGAGGCTCATTCGAATTGAAAAGAAGGCACTTGACACTGCAGAGGTTTGGATGGGGTATGAGCCTGTTACTTCCATTCACAGTTATTATGTCCAACCACAGCTGTTACATCTAATTACACAGTTACATCCATCCATAGCTGTTACATCTATTTACAGCTGTTATTTCTATACACAGCTGTCACATTCTTCCTCAGCTGTTAGTACATCCATAGCTGTCACATCAGTTACACAGTTACATCCATCCCCAGCTGTCATGTCCATTTACATCTGTTACCTCCATCCACATCTATTATATACATACACAGCCGTTACATCCAATCACAGCTGTTACTTCTATTCACAACTTGCATGGCCATCCAAAGTTGTAACGTCCATTATCAGCTGCTATGTCCAGCTTCAGCATTAAAGTTGTGTATTTCATGGACGTTGTTGGACCTGATCACTCGGGACTACAGCCCTGAGTATTTTAGCCCGGATGCCAGTTATCTTCCTTTTTTTTAAAAAAAGGTGAAGCCCCAGGTCAACTGCACTTAGCTCCTGATCTTTTCAATACCTAGAAACTCCCCTGGTGTCTTTTCATCTGTGTAATGAGGAACCACAATGTAAAGTAGAGTGACAGGTTTCTCATATCGGGACACCCGGCAAGCAGAACCGAAACGTTGTGTTCTTGAGCCATAGGAACAGAAATTCTTGATCCAGTGCCCTGGCTTCATGCTTGCAGCTACAGGAAGCTCTAGTGAATGAGCCTTTTATTTGAGCTTTCGAATGCCTGCTGTTGACTGCTTCGAATCATCATCTTCTGCAAATGTCCCCTGCTCAAAAGAGTAAAAACTTCTTAGCACTTTTTCTGCAGTGAACCTTTTATCAGCATCTCAGTTCTGTACAGGTACAAAAGTGTGTCTCCATTAGGAAATGTAGCCTATAAGGATTTACTTAACCCCGAAAAACTGAATTGGGTGACTGACATTAATCTGTTATGTATCTGTGCTTTGGCTTTTGCGAGTGGTTTACTTATGTGGCTCTAAAGAGAACCAGGACTAGTTTCAGCTCTGCCCCTACAAAGCCTCCTTGGCACAGGGTCTTAAATGTCAGCTGTGTGCTGATGAATGTGAAATTCAGTCTCCCTTCACCACATTTCTCATTCTGGTCTGAAGTGTCCATCTTGTTAATTTTGGCACCAACTGCATTAATATTATCTGTCAGGCTCAGCTCCTGTTGTTCCCAGTCTTTCGTGTCCCTTCCCCGTTTGGCCAGCAGGCGTCGCTGGCCATCCTGTCCCTCTTGTCAGCCTTTGTGTTTTCCCCGGTTGTAGTGTGATCAGTTGTGTTTTACCGGTCTTTGTTATTCCCAGTCTTAGATTCTGTTTTCCTTGTTTCTTTGTCAGTTCTTAGTTTCCCTGTTTAGTTCCTTGAGTTAATCATTAGTGTCACCTGTTGCCTGTCCTTGTTAATTGTTTTCTCCTGTCTTGCGTTATCTTTGTTAGCCTGTTGTATTTAAGTTCCTGATCCCGTTCTGTTCCATCTGGAGTCATTAATGTTGTTGGATGTCTGATGTTGTATGCTGTGTTCTTTGTTGCCTGCCTACCCGCCCGTCTGCCTGCCCACCCACCCCTTGTTTCCCTGCCTCATTAGTAGTTAGTCTTAGTTTTTCCCCTCTTAGTTTTGACCCCTGTGGTTTATTATTTTGTAAGTGTTTCTTGTGTTTTTAGTTCCGTTAATAAACCCTTTCTGTTCCCATGAGCCGCAAGTGGGTCGTCCACTTTTCTGTTCCTGCCTGCACCATGCCTCGTCCCTGTGACAAACCCGCCCGGATCTGTGACTATTATCAATAAAGCCTAATGACAGAGCTCTTCTTGAGGAGGTCACTATGTAAAATGGGGCAGGAAAGGAAATGATATTACATTGTATTATGATGCCTTTATAAAATGCTTATAACACACTGAGACATGAAATTTCTATGTATATTAATTTAGTCGAATCAAACTCTGTCCAACGGTTCAAGCTATGCGCCTTTTTCAAGGATAGGGATCCTTTGTGATCTGAACCCACGATGTGTGTCACAGGACAAATCGGGAACAGGGGACCCAGATGCAGAGGAGACCAGAAACCTAAAAGCTACATGTAAGTTGGGGACAGAAAATAGGGTCGAAAGTTGGGTAAGTCTGTCCAGGAGAGTGAAGGAAAAGGAAAGCACTCATGCAGATGTGGGAAGAACATTACAAGCAGGCACTCTTAGAAGGGGGTTGGGTTTCACACACTCACAAGGAAGCACAGGGACCAGGAAACACAGGCAGTTGAGTCCAAAGAAGAGAAGAACTGAGCAAATGGGGGACACTGGGGAAAACTGGGGCAGAGAAACACTTGGTAGTCTGTCATAACGAACAATACCTTGGACTGAGCAAACTAGGCAAACCAGTTATATATAGGTGAAGCAATTAAGGGCAACCAGGAACAGTAGACTTTACGAGGGGGTGTGGCTGCAGATCAGGTTCCGAGTCCAGCCTTACAGAACCCCTCCCTCCACAGGTGAGTCCCGGCACCAACAGTGGATGTTCCCGGGAGCGTCCCTGTGGGCGTGGTGTTGGACGATCTGGGTGCCCGGTGGAAGTCAGCCATCAGCTGCAGGCCCAAGATGTCAGTTGCAGGTACCCAGCACTCCTCCTCTGGACTGTAGCCCACCTAATTGACCTGGTATTGCAGAAGATCCCCACACTGATGGTGTGGACACCTTAAGCTGGGGAACCGTAGATGGTGAGATGAGGCAGCGGTGCAAGCTGATCGGAGGGGGGATGCAACAGACTATAGGCTTGAGTAGGGACACATGGAATACTGGGGATATGCGAAACAGGTTGGGCAGCTGGATGTGGTACATAATTATGCTGATCTGATCTGATCTGGCTCTAGTCCGTCTGGTCCTTCTAGCACAGTTGGACCATAGGAACCTCCCAATGTTTTGGTTGATACTCTTGGACTGACCGATAGTCGGGGGATGATAGCCGGAGGACAGGCTAAGCGAAATACCCATCCTCCGATAGAAAGCCCGCCAACATCGATGAACTGAGGTCCACAATTGATTATGAAGCCTTTGTGCAGTCCATACGCCCTGATGACACGACTGAATATGATCTCTGCCATTTACAGGGGTAATGGCAATTTGGGCAAGGAAATCAGCTGGCTCATGTTTGAGAACCTGTGGGCTACAACAAAGATCAAGGCAAACCCCTGGGATTTGGACACGTCAGTAATGAAATTTATGGCAATATGTGTCCATGGTAACTGAGGTATGGGTAGTGGAGAAAGCTGGCCTGCCGGGGAACATGGGAGGTCTTGGTCTGGGCACAGGTGGAACAGGAGGAGATATAGTCCTGGATGTCTGCTTCCATGGATTGTCACCAATAATGCCATTTCACCAGCTCTGTTGTCCTCTAGGCACCAGGAATCTCAGAGCTCAACAAAGTGTGTGCCCATTGTATGAGCTGCAGTCACTGTGAACCTAAAACGAGTGAAGATCATTGCCCACTGGGCTTGCCTTGGGTTAAGTCTCATGGTACTTCAAATACACTAAAGGTTCTTGTGATAGGTCAGGACTTGCAAAGGGTGCTTGGCTCCTTCAAGCCAATGTCTCAAATCCTGAAGGACCAATGGTGGTGGCCATGGTGGGGTCCATCTGGATATCTCCCGGCGAGAGAAAGTACCCTCTAAAAGTTAGTCACTATACTTGAAATTCACATTTTTAAGTGTTTACAAACCTGCTGTACTTAGCGCACGTGATCAGAAATGAGTAAATGAGCAAATCATCAATGTATGCGATAAGGCACTGGTTCATTGGAGCTTGGAATATCGTGTACATATAAGATTGGAATATTGAGGGGTCATTAGCGAGGTCAAAAGGCATAACCTGACACTCATAGTGCCCCCTAGTGCTGATAAACACGGTCTTCCACTCATTGCCTTCCCTTAGCTGGTTCAGCTTCGTGAAGTAGTGAGCTGAGTGGACCTGTTCCAAGGATGCTGGGATTCAGAGCACAAAAGTCTATTCGCAGGCATAATCTCCCATCCTTCTTCTCAACAAAGAAGAATGGAGAGGCCACAGGGGAGGTGGATGAACAGATGAACCCAGATTGTAGTTCTTCTTCTACCTACTGCTCCATCACCTCAGTCTCGGGTAATGTCAGTGGGTAGACGCAGAGCTTGGGTAGGGGGGCTATGAGTAGAATGTCAATATAGTCACATGGTCGGTGTAGAGGGAGACGAGTTGCATTTCTTACTGAAGACACCATGGAAGTCAGAATACCCTGGCGGAATTAGTGTGTCTGTTGGGGAATTGGAACTTTCTACAAAAGTGGAACAGCAGGAAGCTGCAGACAGGTGGTGAAACAAGTGGGGCTTCAGTCGTCAATGAGAACTGGGGATCATGACGGACTAACAAAGGGTGTCCATGCACAGTGGAATCATGAGGGGCCTGAGCCAGATAGAACTGGATTCACTCCCAATGAAACGGATCCGGTTGGAGGTGAATTGGTGCCATGCGTTGAGTGACGTCTTCTAAGCTCCTCTCCTCTGCATGCTAATTTGGTCTGCAAGTTGGGGTCCAGACCTCTCCGGTACAATGTCAGGAGCTGTGGTATGTTGCGTCCGCTGGCTGCCACAGCGGTGCGGAACTCACTGGCCAATTTCCTGGGCAAGATCTCTAACACAGCTCCGGGACTTCGTGTCCGACATCCCCCCCATGCAGTGGGTGATCAAACACCTCCCTCAGGTAGGAAATGAAATGGGAATAAGCGGGAAGAACCAGGCAGCACTGATGGAATCGGGAAATGGGAACCCAGATGCGGAGCAAACCGGAAAGGCAGGTACTAATGCAGATGTGGGGAGACCGTTACAAGCAGGCACTCTCAGAAGGGGGCAGAGTGTCACACACTCACCAGGAAACCCAGGGACCAGGAAACACTGGCGGTCGAGACCATATAAGAGGAGAATTAAGCAAACAGGGAACACTGGGGAAAACTGAGGCAAAGAAACACTTTTCAGTTGTGCCAAACGATACTTTGTACCTAGCAAATCAGCTAAAACTGTTACGTAGGTAGACAATTAAGGGCAACCAGGAACAGGAATGAACACCGCTGCCTCAACACTCTGGGGGGAGAGATTTTTAGAAGTGTTTAGTGATCTGTTTTATCCAAAAATGGAGAAGACATGAACAAACAAGTAGGGAAGCAAATCAGCTTCCAGAAATTTTCCTCAAAATACTACTATAAGCATCCCTACTTGTCCAATATGTGTCTTTTTCTTCAAAAAGGCTTTTTCAAATGGCACAAAAAAAGCAGCATAATGATGAAAAAAGAAATTCAATTTAATTCATTATTCAGTAGCAAAGGAAAATCAGATGATTACATTTTAAGTCAACGAGATTATGGTGATGTCTGTATATTCTATTAGAATTAAAGAGGGCTTCAGTGATAATCATCTCAGCCATCAGTGAAAACTGAAAGTTGTATAATGTTGCAGTTAGATAATCTGCTCACTCACTGTACTCACAACAGCATGCAGCAAATTTGTGGCTAGATGATTTAATGTAAAAATCCGTAAAGAGAGAAGGCGGCCCCTGGCCGACTCAGTGTGTGTAAACACCGCTCCTGGGAAACCTGTTTATCCAGGCCCTGAAAAAACACGGATATATCTGAAGAAAGCAGTTATTATCGGACTTACCATCAAGCCTGTTATCTTGATGTCTGAATATTTGCCAGGGTTTGCTTCTGCTCTTCTGGAGGTAAACATTCACTTTCATTTTCCTCAAATCATGCCTTCATGTGTACCATTACCTACCTATTCATATATTAAAAGACGTGGAACACAATGTTTTTATGGATTAATATCCCAGCTCTCAGAATGGGACATCCTTCGGAACACTGAAATGTGCCACTGATTCCTCAGCATCCATCCATCATACGAAACACTAATTTAGTATAATGGTAATTTGCAGACAGAGTGACTCAAAATCTGTGTTCTTGGACTGCAGGTGGAGACCCATCTGGAAGACGGCCTCACATACAGCAGCACATTGATTTTCAGCAAGATCCAGCCAGACAAATTCCCAAGAACAGTTTCTAGAGGATTAAACTAGAATGTATTCAAACACATTGAGATTTAATTCCGCATTCCATTTTTGGAAGTATGAAGTGCATTCCATTCATCAATACGGATCAGAATAAGTCAGGCGGCTGGACATGACGGTACCACCAGGGCTGCGCAGCATGCATGTAAGTCTGCATGTAATTCCCTTCATTTAGAGAGGAAAATGAGAAACCTCTGCACAGAGCCGTCTGCAGGCGCCTGGGCATCGATCTATGGATGATAGCGGCAAGAAATATAAAAATAAACGGATAAATAAGAAGCTTATTTACACTATACAGGCGTTCTAATGAAAAAATATGAATTATGAATACCTGAAGGAATGCGTGGTGGAATAATTCAGATCCAAAATGATTAATCCAGATTAAAGCGGAATGTGTCCCGCGGTAAAGGCCAGTGCGGAGAGGAGGGCTGATTTGCATTGTCAAGGTTATATAAATGCTTATAAATTTACTACCTATAGAAACAGAAGAAATGAGGATCCCAGAAGATACGCCGCACAGCTGAATGAGCAAAGTCATTTTAGGTATTATTGTTTCTTTATTTAGCTGGCACCTTTATGAAGGTGATTTATATGGCGGTCATTTCAGCTGGGAGGCCCGCGGAGAGACTCAGACCCCACGAGGCGGCGACCCAGCCTGCATGGCTGATGGCGGGCTAAGGCTGGGAGAGGCCCTGGGCAAAACCCTGACACGCCCTCATGCGGACCTTCTGTGACCACCCTGTCGAGGCCCCCGTCCAGGACACCCGCTTGCCTCCCACCTGCCAGGCTGACATAGGTAGGGGCGCAGCCAAACCTTGCATGGCCACCCCTAGCCATGCTGTAGATTCGCTGCTGGACACAGGTTGACTGTAATCCCTCTTCTGACACCAGTATAGAAATTTTGCCTAGAGTAGCCTGAAGCTAAGGCTCATACCTCAGTCTCCCACGGCAATGATTGATAGCAATTGTGACGTCCCTTAAGGTTGCTACAACATACTGCTGATTTAAAACATTATACTTTAACGTGACTATATCTAATCTATGCAGTGACTGAAATACCACTGTAGCCAGACGTGAAAGACACATTAGATCATGTGACTGATGGACCCCAGTATGAGGAAGTGTCATGCTTTATGCTCGTCGTATCTCGCAGTTTCCTCATACCCTCAGTCCATCTGATCACCCCTTCTGTCACGTCAACATCCATGCTAAGGCTCCCTTTGACGCAGCCACCCGGTCATCAAGAGCAGCGGCCCAGCAGAGCCAGAAGACAAAGTGCTTTGTTGTTTCCATGACGACGTGGAGGCACGTGAAGTTACTGAAGCTTATTTGCAAACTTAACCCCCCCCCCCCTTAGCCAAAACTATACTGACTCCAGATCTGTTATCCCAGGAACCAACCCACTGCAGGGCACACTCACACATATAGGCACTCTGGCAACTCCAATTAACCTCAGCATGTTTTTGGGGGAAAACAAAGCACCTGATAGAAACCGCATGACGACAACGTTCCAACTCAACACACATGGAGCCATGGCAGAGACTCAAACCCGGGCCCTAGAGGTGTGAGGAGACAGTGCCTACCACTGCGCCACTGTCCACACATAGGAACCACAAAGGAGAAATTCCCAGTTGGTAGGATGGGCCCCTGTGATGTAGTTAGCGGTTCCAGCAACCTTTTATGCCTGAAAGGCTACAACCATGGGATGAGACCAGCTGATACATACCAAACAGGGCCACAGCTTGCAAAAATAATAGTAATAATATATCTTTGGTATTCTGCCATGGGGGCTGGAGTGTCACACCTACACCGCAGACACCCAGGACTGTTTCTGTGCCGACGTCACGCTACCGGCGCTAAGCTAAGGCTAAAGTTCTCCCATCCTACTGGCCACCTGATCTTCTCCTGCTTCTGTGCTGAAGGTCCAGATCCAGTAAACACTGTAAAGCCCCACCACGGCACGTCCTGCTCGAGTCTGGGCGAGCTGTCGCTCCCACCCCCGCTTTCTGGTCACGCCAGCCTGTGTTGTGTCCCTCCCATGTCTGTAGGTCGACAGCCTCGATGAAGAAAAAGGGCTGGTCTCTCTGGATGTCAGCAGGAATCCTACCTGCCCCCTTATGCTTCATTTTCACACACGGCTGGGTATCTGTCTTGGAGGAAAGGCTCTGTAGTCGGTGCTGTGAGGTCACTCCACCAGCAGGGGTCCTCGCTGATGAGTAACAGAGCATAAAAGCCCGGATTGTTATCGTTTTGCCTATACAGATGTGTTATGCAAGGCTACACTTACCGTGCTCCTCACTAACGAAATCAGGCTGCGCCAGAGACCCGGGTTACCTTCTCGAGGCAGTTAGGAGTTAACTGTGCTGCACTATTCAGTGCTTCCAACAAGTGATCAAATACGTGTTGACACCTATTGCCCCCGCAGCATTATGACATAAGCCTCCTGCTTCTTTGTCACCTGTAAATTGGTCTCTGCTACAAAGTGACCAGCATAGAATGAGATCCTGCGGAGGAGCTGGATTTCAGGTAAACATTCGCTAAAGGAACGCTGCTATTTCAGCGCCAAATGAAAAGGAGAAGCCAGAGACACGGCAGAAACCCAAACATTCTGCTTCTGAGTAGCGACTCTCTGTCAGCCCGAGCCGTTAGGTATTAACACGTACACGCTGCTTCCTGTACCGTGGAATACAGGAGCCGTACCGAACTGGGAGGAACTCTCAGTGTGCAGCTAACAGGTGTAGTGTGATCTGCGCTAAACCGCGAGGCCCTAGAGGCAGAGGATGTCTGCATTGTGTGAACAGGATGTAGTACACACACTCGTGTGCCAGTGTCTTACGGAAAAAAAAGATGGTGCAAAAATCTCCCATTAACTCTTCAGTGTACAAGAAGAATGCAACGTAAATGGAAACTCGTGAGATCAAAAACACGCGTGAGAAAAGTGTTTGCTACTCATTTGCTTCCTCCTGAGTTCAATTGCTGTGCATCGTCTTCATTATAGTGCATTCTGTACCCCTGTATTCTGTACCCCTGTATTCTGTACCCCTGTATTCTGTATCCCTGTGTTCTGTATCTCTGTATTCTGTATCTCTGTGTTCTGTATTCCTGTGTTCTGTATCTCTGTGTTCTGTATTCCTGTGTTCTGTATCTCTGTGTTCTGTACCCCTGTATTCTGTATTCCTGTGTTCTGTATCTCTGTATTCTGTATCTCTGTGTTCTGTATTCCTGTGTTCTGTATCTCTGTGTTCTGTATTCC
>JAODKC010000045.1:17521519-17532517 GCA_026777985.1 Mormyrops attenuatus
GGTGCAGTGGTTAGCACTGCTGGTAGGGTTCCATGTGTGTGGAGTTTGCATGTTCTCCCCATGTCATTATGCGGTTTCCTTTGGGTTCTCCAGTTTCCCTCCACAGTCCAAAACATGCTGAGGCTAACTGGAGTTATTAAATTGCCTGTAGGTGTGAGTGAATGGCGTGTAAGGGTGCCCTGTGATGGATTGGTGCCCTATCCTGGATTTTACCCTTCTGTGCACCTGTAGCCTACTGAACAGAACAAGCAGTTACAGAAAATTGATGAATGGCCATGTCTGCCCCCCCCCCCCCAACCAGCCCTTCGATCCAATCCTGGACTGGCATCCCTGCTGCTCTACTGCATAAGCAGGTAGAAGGCGAATGGATCTGTATGCTGTTGTTCTGTCTGTGAAGGTTAATCTAAACCGATTCATTCATAGAATCCAACAGTGTATCTACAGTTGTGGGAAAAAATTAGACAACTCTATATTATTTAAGAATCTACTTTTTTTAATTCTGGTTTAATCGTGTTTCTGCTGGCAGAAGGCTACACTGAGCAGCAGGTTGCTTCCAGGTTCAAAATATCTAAGACAGCAGTATCCAAGAAGAAGTGAAGCAGAAGACACTGGGAACGACCAGAAACCAGCCAGTAGGGGACTTTCTAATGCCGGAGATCACCATTAACTTATCCGGAAGTTTCTCATGAATTGGAGAAAGACATCAAGTGACCTTCTAAAGCAGGGGTGTCAAACTTCAGTCCTGGAGGGCTGGAGCCCTGTGTGGCTTAGTTCTTTCCCTGTTCTACCACAAATCAATCAGCAGCAGCACTGTGTGGTAATTAGCACAAGGAGTTGAATCAGGTGTGTTAAATGAGGGTAAACGAAAAACTGTGCAGGGCTCCGGCCCTCCAGGACTGCAGTTTGACACCCCTGTTCTAAAGGAATGGGAAACAGGGAAGAACCAGGATGCAGTTTGCAAATAAATATACATAAACCATGATGCACAAAGGAGTCAGGACAATTCAACAGCTGTGTGGTTGCAGTTCAGTGAGCCACAAAACCAGAGGAGACTGCAAGACCTCCGCGAAAATAAAGGCAGGTGACAAGAAGCCGCATAATTGAGCGTATTAATCATTGGAAAAGCAACAAATAAGAGTCGAATCGCCAGGAGCTCGAGATCTGCTGCAGCCGTTTTTCCCAGCCGCTAAAACCATATTCCAGGATCATTACCATTTTTACCATTTCCAGTTGTCCTGCTAAAGCTCAACCAGATGGGGCAGAATATTAGATGCGTGCATCAAAATTAATGCGGCCTGACCTCTACAGCCACGCACACTTAAACCGAGCAGATCGTGACCGGGATTACGGTCCAGGACACACGAGCGCTGCGGTGCACAGGGAGCTGCGCTCCTGTCCTCTGGGGAATCGCTACATCTCGGGCGGCCGCGGGCAGAGAGGCACACAGGTGCTGCAGATAATTAGCAGCGGGCGCAGCTTTTTCGGTGCGATGACCCGTGCTGACTGCTCTGCATTTTGTGCTGCAGAAGCAGCAGCTCAGCGAGTTTCTGGCTGGGGTGACATTGCAGGGCGACACAGCGCCGCACGGCCCGTTCTTTACTCCCTCGCTTATTTTTCTCAACGCATTAGTGACCCGGCGATTTCCTGTAAAGTATATCCGGCGAGCTTCGTCAGGTGATACCAGCTGCCTGACCAGGCCCTGCTGGCTCTCCAAAAGCATTGTTCTGCCACAAAGCTCAAATCCTAGAGAGGGTTTGATGTTGTACCTTTGAGGGATTAACAGTGCTGGTGCCAGAGAAAAGGTGACAGGAGGTCGAGGCAAGGGTAAAAGTTGTTAATCAGGGGCAGGGCGTAGGTTTCATATTAATATTGGGGGGTGGGTATATCAGGGTCAGAGGTGTGACGTCACATCGCCTTATAAGGCGATTCTATAGTCGCGCTTGTTTTGCTGTTTTGTTCATTGTTTTGCTGTTATAGTTACAATATATAAAGTGAAATGTACGTTTCCGTTTTACTGTTTTTCATCTTCACTAATATGGTTGTTTAAGTGCGATAAGTCCTGAAGTATGTCCGCTGCATTTGCGGAAATTACTAAAATTCTGCACATTTTGCGAGATTCCGCCACGAATGTCAGGCCATGCACTGTGTAAAAACACAGAAAACACAACAGACATAAACTAGTGACTAGAAGATCTTCTCCTAGAGACCAATATAAGTCAATATGTGAGATTTACTGAATCTTTTCTTGGTAATAAATGGAACTTTCTGTCAGCACTATTTATGAACTAAATTATTCAGAATTTCTGGTAACTGAGGTGTTGGTGGTCTAGTGGTTAAGAGATTCTGGGTTCGAGTCCCACCTCTGGCACTACCATCATTGGGAACCTGAGCTAGACCCTTAACCCCAACTTGCTCCAGGGGGACTGTCCCTGCATTTAGAAAAAATGTAAGTTGCTCTGGATAAGAGCATGCTGTAAATGTAAACTTACTTTATGGCGTTTTCCAAATAAATGCCAGGTCTGGCCCCGTTTTTGACGGGCTTCTTACTTAGTCATATGTACGGAAGCCCTAACAGCAAACACAATCGGATGAGATTGTGACTGACGCAAAAGCTACATACCGCTGCGTTATCAGTATATGTGTTAAGCTATTAACTAACAAAGCTAGTTGCGGTTTGCACAATCAAATAAGATAATCTTTATGACACTTAATCGACATGAGAAGATTAAATTCCACCATTTCACACAGCCATTTATTTATTAACTGTAGGTAATAATACAAGGTCTTCAATTAGTTATTTTTACATACAAAGCCGTATCGGGCCACGCTCATCGCTATCTATGTTAATCGTCTCTTTACTGGCGGTCTCGAAGTTAGCGTCTGCCTGCCGGAGCGAGAGCTGAGAATGAACTGTTTTAACTGAGGGTAAAGGTTCTCCAAATAAAAACCGTAAGAGAAAAATTTAAAATAATGTAATGAGATATATTCATCGTATGTGTTTTTGTAAAGTAGGCATTATATGTGAAATTATTGAGGGGGGTGATCCAACCTATCTCAACAGTGGGGGGCATGTGTCCCCCCCTAAATCTACGGCTGTCATCGGGGGGGAGTTTTTATTTTCAAATGGTTTGCTGGACTAGAAAGATAAAGTTATAAAAATGGGTGAGATTGTAACATTATGTGACCTGTATTATTACACGTTAATTGTCTAGCATTAGGAGTCAGATCTAAGAGTCTTTTGCTACAATGGGGAGGAAACAGGGCATTTAAGTACATACATATAAAACATGATGTGTGATGTTGTTAATTGTCTTTGATTTTACCTCAGTCAGTTTTGGTGTTTATTAATAGTTGTTTACTAATTAAGAGTGCCGGTGGGATACAGTAGGATACCGAACCCACACAAGTGTTTTCTGACATCCAGTTTCTCTGTGAGTGGCTGTCTTGATTGTGTGACACTCGAGGCCATATCACCTCAGGCTCCACTTAATACCTTAGCAACCACTTCTAAAACTCTCCATCCATAGCAACCATTAAAGCCCTTTCACCCAAAAAGCACACGTAAAATTTTGTACTTGGTGCCATACCACAAAATTTGGCTGCCTAGCAACGAACACTGAGGAAGCCTTACGCTGATCAATGCCGTGCGGCTCGGAGCTGGAGCATTTCCGTGGACACCGCGATGTTCCTCGCAGTGCTGAGGACCGCCTACGCAATTCCTCGGCGCGATCGGCAGCGCAGGCTGCATCTCCAGCAACGCCAGCCTCCGCGTTCAGCTAGAACATGGACAAAGTGGCACAGAAGGCATCATGAAGGGATGATCCTGTCAAACTCTGCATCCCTCTTGGGATGGTGTGTAGCTCAGTAGGTTGGTGATCTGTGCCTATGCCTGGCTTGATGTGGGATCAAATCCTATGACTTGTAGAGGAATTATATCACCATTGGGCCCTTGAGCAAGGCCTTTATCCCTAACCGCTCTAGGAGTGCTGACTCCAGAACTATCCCTCATGGAGCACAGGATGAAGTATGTAAAACCAAGGAATTTCAGCGTGCCTTCTACCATTATGAATAAAGTATATTTCTTGACTATTTAAAATGAGCTTTACTGCATTTTTACTCTAAAATGTAGGTTAGAAACAGTTTTCCTCTCTATAAGTGAGAACATCACTTCTTCACTCATCCTAGAATTTCTTTTGCAATTGATGACAGCTTACCGCCTGCTACATTGTTAATGTGCCACTTAAAAGCACAGGAAGCAATACTTATAAAGTGGGATCTACTCCCAAGGAACGTTAAACAGGTGGAGAAATGTGCTTGGAACAACCAGACCATTGAGGCCAAAGCCAGTCATACGCATCCAGAAGACTGCAGATGAACGGCGCACGAAGCAATGTGGGGCACCCAGGCAACAGATGTCCTCGTCTCCACGGTGCCACTTACAGGCAGTGCTGATAAAGACACAATGTGCTATCCAGACCACAGGCTGCCGAACCATATATGACGCTTCACAGAGCCGAAAAAAATTAACCAGGAGCATCATTAAAAGCATCCCTGTATTTAATGTCATATTTTCACAGGTTAATATCTTGTATGTGTGTGTGTGGAGGGGGGGGTATAGATAGTGAGGTGAACAAGGGTTTCCATAGCATTTGATATCCTTCTAAGGGACAATCAAACCACATTAATTCAAAGTAAACTAGATGCTGTTCAGACACCAGAAATGTATTCCCCGGATGGCCTGGTTACCCCTCCTCCTGGTCTGACCCCTACTCCTCACACCCCTAATCACTACAATCTCTCTACAATCACTTTTTGAGCTATCACATCCAGAGTGTTGTGTCTTCCGGTCATTTTCCCTGTTGCTGCTACTAAGCAGGGTTGCTTCCATTTGAATGTGATTTGTCTCAAAATAAAATCAGTTCCAGACCTTCTGCTATACAAAGTCCCAGGAAAAATTGAAAAAGATCCACCATATACTTCTTGAGTTATCATGTTATTATCTGCAGCTACCCATCTCTATTTCCTATCACTATGCAGCACAGCTTCAATTTTAGTGTGATTTGTCTCAAAATTGATCAGTTCCAGTTCTTTACACATATAATGTGTCTGCCAAGTTTGAAGATCAGCTTGCGTCATCACGCTAATGAAGTGTCTACCAGACCGATCCCAAAACCTATCAACTGTGCCCATGGCTGCAAGTTTAATATTTGTCGCTAGTAAAATATCTACTGGACAATCTACAAAAGTGTTTCTGTTCCTGGTTTCTGTACTGCCTAGGCTTCCCCTTCTGCTGAAACTGAAAAAGACCACACATTAGGTAGTGGACTGTGGGCTTAACGAGGATTGGGGAAAGCGCCCTCTATAGCGAGATAAAAGAAGCACAGGAAAGCAGTTTAACCTTGATTGCCATGACTCTTTGGAGCAGCAGTCTGTATGCCCTGCAGGAGTGTTTCCCGACCTGGTCCTTGGGGATCCCCCGACGGGCCATGTGAACTGTTGGGCAAGCAGCTGGAAGCGAGCAATACATGGACAGTCCGGAGGGCCCCTGAAGACCAGACTGAGAAACACTGCCCTGCAGGATCTAACAATGAGTTAAATATCACTTTGAAGGATAAGACGACACAATGGTTGACTTGTGTTAGAAGACTTTATTTTCATACTGCCAACCAGGGAACTTTAAGTATTTTTTTTATGTAACTTGTTATTTAACTTAAAATAACCCCAAACCTATGACCCCACCACCCTTCAAATGCCAACAGCATGAAAGCAAGAAATTCTCCAGAAAGGAAATAATTCAGTAATTACAACATAATGACCAATTCAGTACACTTTAAACTGAAATGATCACAATTAATTCTGTGATAATGAGCTTCCCTGTAAGAAACTGTGATCGAACAAGGTCCAGGCATGAGTCAACACAGTGTCAAAAGGCAAACTGTTAACAGGGAAGATCATGAAAAAAGGGGCATTTAAATGACTGACTGCATTCTACATCAGTGAT
Source organism: Mormyrops attenuatus (assembly GCA_026777985.1). Classification (NCBI taxonomy): domain Eukaryota; kingdom Metazoa; phylum Chordata; class Actinopteri; order Osteoglossiformes; family Mormyridae; genus Mormyrops; species Mormyrops attenuatus. The sequence goes on from JAODKC010000045.1 coordinate 17,527,521, forward strand.
TCCTCTTCAGTTGGCTTGGGGAGTTTCTGCAGACATGTCCCTGGGAAATATTACCAAACCTTTAAGCTATTTTTATATCCCCAGAGAAGTTAAAAAGGTACACATACAGAGTGTGCACATTCAGATAACCCCAATCTGCCTAAATTCTATCACACTGGACAACTATTTTCACTGATCTAAGAACTATAGGTCAATTTGCATATGCAGCTGGCTTTAGGCAACAGAAAGACACGTTCTTTAATTGTCAGTGCATTTTTTAAAATGAGTATTCACAATAAAAGGAATAGGGCAGTTTATACAAGCAACAGCTCCCCCTACAGGTATCAACAAAACACGCAAAATACACACAAGATGAAACAAGTTTCTTTATAGATCCTGAAATTTAATTTAATATGCACATACAAAAACCCAGTGTGCTTGTGTTTTCTATGGCACTAGAACCAAAGTGTTTTGAATTCCCAACAAGCATGATAGGGAGAAATGAGCATTTATTCCTATTTTAACCTTTTCTTATGAACATCAGGAAAACAATGTCTATTATGTGCCAAAGGTTACAGAGCAAAACTGCAAAATTAAATCTCTCAAAAGGAAGCATTTGTTTGTGCAGACCTTCAGATTTATTTCTAAAAGAGGTGCTTCAATAAAAAAAAGAAAGAAGTCAGTCGTCTCTGCCTGGGCTTCCACTCCTGTGGAGGCTTCCTGAGTGAGAACGGCTGAAACACAGTAGGAATTACTCAGGATTTATCAAATGACATAGCTATTAAGCCTGATCTTCAGCCCTAATAAACATCATTCCCAGTTTGGAATGAGCACTTGTCTACATAACGGGGGAGGCAAGAAGGTCTCCAGCATGGCTCCTCTATTTCACAGCCCTGTGAGCTGGTGGTGTCCTACAGAAGGTGGCTCGCCGACAGGACGAGGACTCAGAACTGGACTCAGAAGCTCATGGGCTCTCAGGACAGAAATGGGCTCCTCATCACAGCCCACCTGTGCCCCCTCGGTACAGGCACTTTAACAGAAGCTCCCAGGATGTGAGGCATTACATGGAGCGCCACTGTCAAATAAATGCTTACCTTCGTTTTGCAGGCGATGATCTAGATTTTGAGTGGCTGGGAGGGAGATACAAATTCTAATAAGTCACACTTTCCAATAGGCAGAAATTCAAGCACTACCATAGTTTTCAGTAGATAAAGGAAGAATCATACAGCCTAAAACAAGCAAATTATAAAGGGGTTTCCATTAATTCCAAAGGGTTTCTCTTTTACATGCTACTGCAGAATCCAATGATGCTCCACTGAAACCTTAGGGCTGCACGATATTGCTTGCAAATACTTTCAAATATTACAATGTCAATTTTTTTGCCATAAATACTGCAATATTTACAAAGCAAAAAAAGAGTTTCATTATTTACCCAAAATAAAATATAGACGGAACTCATTACCCTCCAAGAGAGTCCATCAAATAACTCTGTGTTGCCGCAAGTTGTGCTGGCAAATCACTTGCTCTTGCTCAATATTGTCACTATGGAATGCCAAATATCTTCATACAACCAAAGATGAATTTCTTTTGGTGATCAGTTCTTGTTCACCTATCTCCTTTACACCCTCATACTCCTCCTTTAAAACTTTTACACTCATTCACAAACAAGCCACACTGTCTGGGTGAATCCGACAGCAAGGATGAAAATGATAACAGGTAGAGCTCATACAAGAGCAGCAGCAGTAAACTTAATTTTTAACATGCCGAGTTTAACATACTAGATAATCTTGAAAAAGAAGAATCATTAAATTTGCTAAGTGGTAACCCCCCCTCACCCTCATCCCCATCCCACCCATGCTAGGTGAACTGTATCACCAAAATTTCAAAATACCGAAACTGTATTGCAATGTCCTGATGATATGAACAATGTGATACCAGCCAAGCCTAATCTCCCAGGCCCTTGAGATGTGACATTTGATGTCGATATTAATATCACACAATGCCAAACCCTAGTATGAAAACAGTATCACACAAACTTTCAAAATCATACTTTTAAGACGGCAAAGCAAAACCGACAAGAGCACAGATACCATTCACAAATGAAAGATACAAACCAACAGAAAAAAGGCAGAAATTAGACCGATGACACACCTCCTTGCTGGAGAGCCAGACTTGGACCTGCCACCTGAGCCAGACCTGCAAAAGAGTAACAGAATGCGTTTTGTCACACTGAATATTTCAGTCATTAATATTAAGTTACATACATGAGAAGCATGGCACAAGAAAGCCACTAGCATTAAATACTGCAGCAAACAAAGGCACTGTGTTTGACAACACAGGGAAGCCCCGATAGGTGCCTTTAAGAGTGAGCACCAACCTGCTCCTGGGATAAGAAGCTGACCTAGACCTTGATGGAGACCTTGAGCGAGACCTTGACCTGGACCTCGATCGAGACCTTGAACGAGACCTAAGAAATACATAACCAATTCAGCCTTGACTCTAGGGGGTTGTCTGCTCTGCTTGATATATGCTGCACTACCTTGATCTTTTGGGTGTTCCAGATCTGGATCTCCTTGGAGAAGCAGAGCGTGATCTGTGGGAAGAAAAGGATCTTGATCTGAAATGTGTTTGTGAGCTCAGCAATCAAAACCTTGAGAAGGATCTGCCCAATACCCATGGATATCAAAACGGAAAGTGCCAGGAAGGGCAGCTCCCACAAGGGGGGCTGCAACACCAACACAGGCCTCACCTGCGGCCACGACTCCGGCTACGCGAGCGAGAGTACCTCCTCCCACGGGATCTGGAGCGAGAACGGGACCTGGACCTGGACCTGGACCTAGATCTGACCACATCCGAAGATATTTAAATCAGCGGCCGCCAGCATTGGCGAGGAACACAGCACACTACCTCACACTGCTTCTGCTAGCTTACAGTAACACACTAGCACACAGCTACACTTTCACTGAACAAGTCATCAGAATAAAGTACGTCACAATTAACAGTACATATACATAGGAAAATGTTAATTCATTACTCTAGTATAAATATACATATGCTTCACAAGAAGCAGCAATGTCATTCTCAAAAATTAAAAGGTAATACATTACATTATTCTTAAATTTGTTCAAAAAAAAAAGAAAAACACATTAATTGGTACTTGAAATAAACCTTGCAAGTTTGCAGGGCGACCCTCTTTGGACCAAGGTCTAGGAGATCTAGGCGATCTAGAAGTATCTATCAGCCGATCTCTGCATCTAGTCGTGTTCTTCAATCTAACGATGACCGCACCGAGAGCCAAATCGCTTGATTGAGGCTTGATAGATGCGAGGGAGCTTTTTCTAGACGGGACCGTTGGTCAACCGGGTCGTTCCTCTTTATAAACCGTGGCCCAATTGATAGCCAAATTTATTGGACTGACGATCGTCTGCTGTCAAGCGAATTTTCTGCCCTCAACGAAATCTTAAGTTGCAGCTAGGAGTGGCAGGCGCTCGAGGGGGTCTGGCCTCTTATGCTGATCACCTCAGCGTCTAGGAGGATCGTAAGTGTTGAATTTGCTAGATGCCTCATGAAATCGTAAAGGCTTGAGACACTCTGAATCAAACGAAGAAACCTGAAAGGTTTTGACCAGGTGGATTGTTAATATTGCAACAACATTTCAGAAAAAAAAATACTTTTCAAATAGATATAAATATATTAAGTCAAACAGTAAATCCAAAACAGTAACACCAATACATTATTCATAAACATACAGTGATTGCAGTCTCATATGTACATCGTTATAGTTACTTTCATCGAGAATGAGCAGAAAGACTGACAGAGCAGTGGTGTTTATTTCGGCGGGCACGTGTACCTGCTCCGCCGCCGCCGGCTGTAGCGATGACAGTCGTAGGCATAGTGCCCCTTCTCACCACACTCATAGCATCTGTCGTTGGGGTCAAATGGCCGGCGGGTTGGGGGCCGGTCGTAGCGCGAGCGTCTCGGCATTCCTGTAGACAGCTCGACTCGAACCCGAGACCCGCAGAGCACCCTGAAACAAGTGACAATGGGCAAGTGACAATGGAACTGATACTACTGGAAAGGAAAGATGCTGCCTTTCTGGTGCCTCAGCATTACCCCTTGCCACCCCATAATACTAGAGGAAACTATGGCCCTTTCATTATGAGAACCCTGCAGCTGATAGGCTGCAGCAGATGCCAGATGCTGCTGACAGTCTAAATCAGCGTTTCCCAAGCCGGTCCTCAGGGACCCACTACTGGTCCACATTTTTGCTCTCTCCCAGCTCCCAAAAACGTGGACTGTCTGTGGGTTCCCAAGGAGCAGATTGGGAAATCGTGGTGCAAATGAAGCCTTTAATCCCGCTGACTGCAGGGCTACTGACAGAAACTGGAGAGACTAATAGTAATGAGGGCCATGAGAAGAGCAGTGAAAACTTGATCCAGATGAAACTATTCAGCACTGTCTGGTCCACCTCTACATTAGCAATAAGCGTGAAAGATATACTTTAAGTTAAAATTATTTCATCATATAGGCCTAGAACAATCAAACAAATACCGTACAACACTACAATAAAAAAGTCTTGGTACACAATGGAAAAGCAAAAGGGCATTTTTAAATTAAACATTTTAACAGGCAGCTTACATTTTATTGAACAAATAAGTATTATAAAATTAAGAATCTTTTAAAATTTCTCAAAGCTTTCTCAGTTGCTGCACTTAGGCTGTGGAACAATCTTCCATTCGGCATCAGATCTGCTCCTACTGTTGAATTTTTAAAATCAAATCTCATCTTAAAACATACTTATTTTCATTAAGGTCAGAGCTTCATTGTTTTTTTTTTTATATAATCGTGGTTGTAATTTTAATTAATTCATTGTTATTCATTTCATTAATTTTCCATCCATCCATCCATCCATCCATCCATCCATCATCTCCCGCTCATCCAAGGTCGGGTCGCGGGGGCAGCAGTCTCAGCAGGGAGAGCCAGACTTCCCTCTCCCCGGCCACTTCATCCAGCTCCTC
>JAODKC010000045.1:17546554-17558071 GCA_026777985.1 Mormyrops attenuatus
TCCAGACCAAGATTTTGTTTCATCCAACCAGCTGAGTCCTCAGCTGGTTGGTTGAAACAAAATCTTGGGTCTGGACTTTTACCATCTGGACCTGAACTATCCACCTCTGGATAGCAGTGATTACAATATGTAAGACACATTTTGTTCCTGAATTATATGTTATTTCTTAATTGCTTATGTTGTCAAAGCATAGAGAATGCCCATTATTCCCTTGAAACTTTGCTTTTGAGACCTTCAGAATGAAATTTAGAAATTAACCTATTGTCTATTTAAAATGGGCAAATTAGCACATTTTCTTTGACATAAAGTCTAAATAAACCAAGATATGAATTAAGATTTACATGTATTTTTACTAAAGTTATACAAAAATGAACAAAAACGTTTAGCTTTTTTACAGTGCTTGCAGGTAAAATGAGGTGCCCAGGGTTTGCCTTGATCCCTGACAGGCACGCTGAAATATGCCTTGTAGGCTTCATACATTTTAGCAGAGGCTGTCACAGAGTAAGTTCTCACTCTTGTCTTGATAAATCGGCCACATACATATCAGAATGTGTCTGGAGAATGCTTGCAGTCAATTGATGCCGCCTCTGATAAATTCAAATAGGTTTGTGTGTTCACTTAGGCAGCTAGAACTAAACTGGTGAGTGGTGAGTCCCTGTATATATATTACTATGGAAAGTTATAGAAAATTCTAAATGTTTTTTGAAAATTCTCGTCAGTTCTACAACATTCTAGAAAGTTTTTTTAAATTCTTATAAGTTCTAGACAATTTTTCATCAGATACTCAGCAATGAACGGAGTCCCTAAAGGGACATGGACAAACAAAAAAATCCTTTGAAACTTTCTGCTGCTTACGTAAGACTGTAAAAGATTTTTTTGTTTGCACATGTCCCTTTGGGGGCTTCATAGCATGTAATCTACCTGAAATGTTGTAAAAATGGGTAAATTTGAAAATGCCTTTGTGACCTGGGTAATGACAAAGTTTGAAGAGAAAAATAGCTCTTTTCCATTTACTTTAGTCATAAGCAATTGGGACACTTTAACACTTTCTGCCCAGGAACAAGAAAAAGTAAACATTTTGTTACATAGTGTTATGGGACATGACAAATCCTGTATCAGCAGAGTAGTGTGCGGAGACCTTGCTGGGCTGTCAGTTCCGAAAATGTTGTGCCCTTCTAATACAATGAGGCTGTTAGGGGTGGAATCGGTGGGCCAAGTTTCCATGAGAATGATAACATTGCTGTCCATAAGCGTGTTCCGTGTAGAAATCTAATTTGTCAGTCTTGTTTGCTAGGGACTGCACACATCAGCAGCATACCAGCGCAGCACAGTATGTGCCGGGTCTTATCTGTATAACCTTAACGGATCCCCTCATGCCTGAGGAAGCAGAAAACTGCCCATGGCCTTCGATATGTGTGACCACCCTGATCTGCAGTGTGTAAAACAATCACATGTTGCCCTACAGCAATTACTAGCTGAGATTAAAGATTTAATCGCGGATATTCGGCTGTTTGGTTGATTCTGTTTACTCTGTTTGAAGGCTGTAGTTGTGCCCACAGGATCCCTTGCGTTCCCTCACAACTATGCCAGTGTTCCTTGGATGTTTTCGTTGATGACATCAGCAAACAGATTCTTTTAGCACAACAATGCTCCACTCTGATGAGTTATGAGGGAAAAGGAAGAATGACTCAATAATTGATAAGAATAATTATTCATAATAATCGATTGCACTGTGTATGTATTTTTCCCATTTCAGTTTCATTTTCGACTTGCAGGAATTACCCACGTGCCTGTCTGTGGGGAGCAGGTCCAGTTCCGTCTCCATCCGGCCAGCGAAATAACTTCAGATTAAGGAACAGTCAACAGACAAAGCATTATAAGTCATCCTTGCATTCCTGTTTTCCTAAATTCTACAAGAAATCTTCAGTTGTTTTCAGTTATTCATTGGACGCAAGCATTGTATTGATAATCTGAGATCATCTAAACCCAGGGTTGAGTAGAACTTATTCTGCTCAAGCCCTGAGGTCCCCAACAGATGACATACGGATCTGCAAAGCCAGCTCTAGCCAATCATATATTCCAGCCCAAAACCCCACAGACAAATACTTATTTACATATTTCCATCCCACCCCTCAACAGTCAATTATATATGGAACAAAATAAAAAAATTAAAAATTACCTTTGCATTGAAGTTAAACTCCAAATGAATAGCCTCAATTTTCTTTTACACAAAAGCATAAAATGTAGTTATTTTTGTGAATAGATGTCCTTGTATTTGACATACTTTCCATTAAGTCATAGTTGCTAAATTGCTAGGCGATCTTCTTAAGTTTATGTGAGATTTACGCTTCCGTCGGTCACATGAAACTTTTTATTTTCATTTCATGGCATTAAGAGAGGAAAATTTTGTGAAAGACTGGTTCAGGCGGCCGGAGAATGACCAGCAGCTAGGGGCAGAGGTGAGCTAAGGATTTTTGTAAAGCAGCCTTCCTCCCCACAACAGAGAGGTGAGTACGGAACATTTCCTTCTGTCTCAGGACTCACAGGAACAAAGCGAGGAGGAAGAACAGTTTAAGCTCACCTGCAGGTGTAGCTCCTTGCTAAATCTCAGTATGGTGCTACAGCTGCAGAACAAGAGGCCTGAATTATAGCTTCATAACCATGCAGACTCACGTACAGCACATGCTGGATTCGACACATGCAAGTACGAGGGTAACAAAAATCCACAATAACCTTCCTGACAATCATTAGTTAAAAGGTTTATGCAGAAATTTACTGGCATGTGTTGGGGGGGGGGGGCACCCTGGAAGGGATGCCAGTCTGTCGCAGACCAGACACACGCTGACACATACACCATCACACAGTATGAGCAATTGAGAAATGTCAATTCACCTAACAGCATGTCCTTGGACTGCACGACAGCGTGATTGACACTAACTGTGTGATCTTTACATTCATATCCCCTATGAAATGAGTCTATAGAGGTCGCATGATTCTGACCTGTGTATTTCAGCCCCTTCCCTCTACAGCTCCTTCAAAGACTTGGCTTATCCCAGAGGAGGTGCTACAAGCAGAACCAGCTGGTGCAACTGCAAGACAGGGAGGCAGGAGCTTCACACCACAGCCTGCTGATTTCATGCCTGAACTCCACAACGACCAGAAGCATTAACTCCCCAGCACCAAGGTGCCAAGTGAACCTAAAGAAACAACCAGTATCGTCACTGGTCAGGCAGCATCTACCCTTTGGCTTAACACTAGATGATACTGCAGATGGGTTTCCCACACCCAGTAAGGATCCAGGCTTGGAAACATGAATGTAAATGCTTCCTTTCTGTCTCCAACTGCTGTTCCATTGCCTCGTCAAGCTTTGCTTATGGCACTGCCACAGGGATTATGGATATGACCCCTGCAATGGAAGTCAGAGTAAGCTTCTCAACCAGGTCTGTGGGACCCTTGAAGAAACTGAGCAAACTCACTGTTGCCCCCGCAGTCTAATATGAAGTCACAGACCTTTTTGTGAGGTCAGGCAATAATGTTTGACATGAACGCCTGGCGCACAATCTCTGTTCTAGTTCATCCCAAAGGTGTTCAAAGGATTTGAGGTCAGGGTTTTATGCAAACTCACCAAACCGTGTGTTTATGAACCTTGTTGGAACAGAAAAGGGCCTTCCCCAAACTCTTCCCATAAAGTTGGAAGCACAGAATTGTCCAAAATGTCTTGGTAAGCCGAAGCATTAAGTAGTTCCCTTCACTGTAACTAAGGGGCCAAGCCCAACCCCTGAAAAACAACCCCACACCATTATCCCTCCTCCACGAGACTTTACAGCTGACACAGTGCAGTCAGGCAGGTAACGTTCTCCTGGCATCCGCCAAACCCAGACTCATCCATCAGACTGCCAGACAGAGAAGCGTGATTTGTGACTCTAAGGAACGTGTTTCACTGCTTGAGTGCAGTGCTAAGGTGCTTTACACCACACTACCCAACGCTCGGTGATGTGAGGCTTGCATGCAGCTGCTCGGCCATGGAAGCCCATTCCATGAAGCTCCCGGTGCACAGTTTTTGTGCTGGGGTTAATACCAGAGGAAGTTTAGAACACTGTAGTTACCGAGTCAACAAAGCGTTAGTGACTTTTAACCACTGCGCGTCTCAACATGTTTGCAACCCAGCTGTTACTTCATGTGCTCAGCCACTTCACGGCTGACTTTCTGTCGTTCCTAAACACTTCCACTTGACCACTGAATATCTAGCAGGGAAGAAATTTCATGAACTGATTTTTTTTTGCAAAGGTGGCGTCCCATGACAGTACCATGCTGGAATTCACTGAGCTCTACATAATGACCCATTCCTTCGCAAATGTTTGTAGACCTGACCGCATGGATAGGCGTTTGATTTTATATACCTATGGCAATGGGTCTGAATGAAACGCCCGAATTCAATGATTAACAGGTGTGTACCAAAACCTTTGTCCACATAGTGTATAACGCAAACCTAAACCTTCTGCCACTGATGAAAAATGTATGGCCATGTAGGATTCCATTTGCTACACTGTACCAAACCTCAGAACATCAAAGCTCTGCAAGCAGACTTTTCAAAGCTAGTGGCCGATTGCCAGTGGGTCCAGTCAGATTTATCACATTCGAAAGACTGAGTATTATGGAAAAACAAGCCTTTAAGCAGCTGTGTACCAAGCAAGGCCCTTAGAACAATGGGCCTATTGGCTCCATAATCTATTTATGAAAAGGAAAAAACAAACTCACGCGCAGTCAGACTTCACGTTGCACTGAAACATTTTAATTTTAGATTTAAAAGCCTGAAAATACAATCAGGGATTTGTTGGTTTTGCACAGTTCAAGTAGGTCACAGTTCAGCCAGCTGAGTACAACTCGGAATTCCTGCAGTGCTGGTTTCCATGGTTACCAGTCAGTCATTGACATCTAGACCCAAAAAAAAAAATAAATCCCAAAAATGTTGAGACAGCGACGGTTTTCCTCTCCAACATGGAGGGACTATTCGTTTCTAACACTGAATACTGAAACCACCGTGAGTGTGTGTGGCAGCAGGGGCACAAGTTAGAAGACAGATGAAAACTCGTTTTTTCCCCCACATATGATGTTTGATTAACGCAGAGAGCAAATTATGGCCACACTGTTGCAAAAATAAGCTTGGGGGGGGGGGGGTTATTATGTTCTGGAAATATTCTAATTGGCTAAAGGCCTTACAATCTCTAAGGAAAAACTCCACTCTGCTCTCAGTTGGGCATAATCAGGACAAAGTACAGCGCTAAATTACAGGCACTTTCTGGGAGCAAATTAATTAGATGTACAAAGAGGTGCCGACACAGCAGAAAAGGCCACCAGGAGTACACAGTACAGAGATCCGAACTCTGATCTTACTCAGGCCCATTCTGACATAGGACACCTGGCAATCTTGTGCTTTAAAGACGCAGAGAGGACGAAACCCCAAACATAACTGGGAATCTGGTTAAGGGATCATTCCAGAAGACATGCAGCTCTGATGCCTGCTTATCCAAGATTAAAAGTGTTAAGCACAATTCACGTTGGGAGGCCTCAGACACCAAAGCGCTTTACAGCAACAGGTTTATTTAAAATGTTATTGTTCCAAAGGCTTTTTGAGACTGGTCATTATTGGATTTCCCCTCAAAAATTTACAGTTCCCTTTCATAAAAAAAGGACCTTCCTAGAGTCTGACATCATTTGCACATGACTGCTGATTGGTGGCCAAAGTTTACTCCCCAGTACAGCCCCAATGTTACTCCCCAGTACAGCCCTAATGAACGGTGACACTGGGACCCTGGCTTCTCCATCATCAGCTATTAGAATATGCAGCAAGGCATCTGCTCCTCTTTTCAAGGTGGCTCTTTTACACACCTTTTGCTCATTAGAAGCGGAGCCCAAAAACCTGCCTGAACTGGGCCAGGGGGATACAGACATTTTCCTAGGACTTTCAATAATTTAACAAGCCTTTTTTGAAAGGAAGTTGGAATTGTGAATAAATCTGTATGCCCCTCACTCACCAAAAAAAAAACATTAGCTGCAAGTTCTCTTTGGGAAGCATCACTCTGATCTATGTGACACAGCAGAAGTGGCTGGGGAACCGAACACCAGGGCAGTTTGTCCTCTCCAGCCACTGACACCCCCCTGAACCCAGATCTGCCCGTCGTCTTCAAGGCGCTTGGGGTCTTAGCCCTTGGCTCCCGAAAGCGGGCTGTTCCGGCATCATGGCTCCGGCGGCCCCGGTGACCCCGGCCTTTGCTGCGCCTACCACTCCCCGATGCCGGTGGGGCCCGATTCCCAAGGTCTGATTACTGCGTGCCGCATGGCGAAAGACCAGGGCAGGCTTAAGAGGCACTTGCTGTGGTGAGACGCAGAAAATCAGGGACCTGCTTGGCTGGTGGGGGGGGTACGGACACAGACTGGGAAATTACAGAACGTCACAGGCCGCACACTTCTCAATTTCCACTCCACATCTGAATTCGACAGTACTACAATTAAAGAGCAAATCCATCATTTTCTTTTTCCCCTGCTCTCAAACTGGACTATTGATAAAAGGTCATTGAAGCACAGCACTGAAGGGCAACTCGTGGAGGGACAGGGGCTGATTTAAACCCACTAGGTGTTTCAATTCCCAGGGGGGGGGCCGCGAAGGCGTGCAAGATCCTGAGAGACTGCTAAGCGCGTCTCGGAAAGGGAATCTCAGGAATACATCCCTGCGGCCTCCTCTGACATGCTGGCCTTTCCTCACACATCGTATGCAAAAAACTACCCCCAAATAAGGAACAACATCCCCTCAAAAAAAACAAAACAAAGATAAACCAAAGACTCTTAAAGGCTCAAAAGATGAGGGCTCTGCCAGGGGCTGCCCCCCCCCCCCCCACCCCTGACTGCAGGGATGGGCACAAAACAAGGCATGTGGTGAAGCAGTGAGGCTCAGCGACTGAGTTTCAGAGGCCTATGTCCAGCAGATAAGCACGAGCGCCTCCTATAGGGAGGGCGAGGTATCCAGACCCTGCTAAATAAAATTGCTGAACACGTCAAACTTTAAGGCAGAGAGACGAGGCCCAGAAACTGGCAGACTGCATAACATTAACGGGACTGGATGCCAGGGTTTCAATAAGTAACTGTGCACCACCCCCACCCCATACCCCACCCATTTAAAAACAATAAAAATAATTACACTTACAATGGCATCCATTGACATACTCCAACACACAGGTAGGCCTACCACACTGGATCAGAAATACAGTAACAGACCGTCAGGAAGCTGACTGCACTTGGGAACACTGACAAGAGCGAAGTGCCAGGTAACTGGAGCTTGGTTAATTCTGTTAACTTCAGGCTTTCACAACGTTTTTTCATTTTTTTTTCCCAGCCTCATTGCGAGCCTGTAATTTGCAACAGTAAAAACACTTTTATTCCCTTGTTTAAAGAAGGCAAAATTTTTACATACTTCAATCAAAAAAAAAAAACACACTAACAAAAATGAATTTATTATTTGTGTTTCACAATGTTTGAAAGTACCTCTTTGGTGTGGAAGGTACCTTTCTGTTGGTACTGTTGGACTAATAGCAGAAGCTGCACGCCCGCGACTCGAATGCGAGCATCTAACCGTCCTGAAGCCCCCTTTCTCAAGTCCCTTTGGGCGTGGCTAAGGGGGCAGGGCGGGGCCAAGAGGCGTGGCATGGGAGGGGACTCACCTCCCACCATCAGCCTGAAACGTGGTCGGGTTTTGCACTGTGATTTTGCGCTTTCATCCGGTCTCTTTAAAGCAGCATCTCAGTGCGGGACCTTTAAAATATCCATTTACTGACATTTTTCTTTGTTTAAACAAGTGGAAAAAAGGAGGTGGGGAAAAGAGTCCCGAAGATGGCGGTTTTTATTCGAGTTCGTTTGGCCAGATGCAGATTGCAGACTCATTTGCTGAAATGATGTCACCTAAAAACAAAATGCACAATGAACAGGAAGGGGGGGCGGGGGGCGAGACAATCAGAGAAACGCAAACAAGGCCAAACACGCCACCTGGGACCGGAGGCGGCGCTCGCTGGGCGTGCTCTGCAGGGGGGCATCTCTGATACGCTCAGGGCGCCGCCAATCTCGCCTCCTTCCCATTACTCTGTCTGCTTTTTGGAGGTTCCGTACTTTAGTGTTGAAAAGCCCAGCCCGCAATGCCCCCGCAAGCTCTCGGCACAGTCAGGAGGGGTTGGCGTTCTCCAGGAGGGGGAGTCCGTCTCGATGAAGTGAAGGGTGCCCGGACTCCCTCTTATAGGTCTTGGGGGGCAACTTGGGAATGGCCTGGGAGGTGCTCTGCCTGGGCGGGACAGGGGGGCCTGCGGCTCCGCCCGGGGGCTCGCCATCCTGCAGGATGAGGGGTGGCGAGGGCAGGTGCTTGCGGGGCCCAAGCGGGGAGGGCGTCTGCGGCGGGCCGCCACAGAACGGAGACGATGGGAAGAAAGTCTGGCTCAGTTCGCTCTTGCGGCCCTGGGGGGGCGGCTGCAGGTTGAGAGGGGAGTTGGAGAAGACGTCCGGCGTTTTCACGGGCTCCCGGGGTGGCAGGCTGGGCGGGCTGTCAGGGTCCTCGGACAGCGAGTAGCGTGGTGAGTACAACTTGGTGGTGGGCTGGCGGGGTGGGATGGCAGGGGGGCTGTCCAAGTGCTTTGACATGATCTGAGAAAGGGAGAAAGGGGGTTTGAATCGTCATTAATCCTTAGAAAACTAAGTCAGGTGTTTCCCAGCTTGGTCCTCAGGGTCTCCAAGGAGCTGGGAGGGAGCAAAAACGTGGACCATCTGGCAGGGAGCTGGGAGGGCGGAAAAACATGGGCCATCTGGCAGGGAGCAAAAATGTGGACCATCTGGCTGGGAGCTGGGAGGGAGCAAAAACGTGGACTGTCTGGGGGTCCCCGAGGACCGGGATGAGATAAACAGAGCTAGTGAGCTAAACTATCACTCATTTACCCACAACTGCCAAGCAAAGCAGAACATGAATATGGAGGGGGTTTATAATAGTAATTGTTATTATTATTATTATTCTTATACAGCAAGCCAAGCATCAATCCCCACCTCTCACAGGCGGCAGGGTACATTCAGGCAGACCACAATCAGCAGATTTGCTATTTCAGTATAAAAGAATTCTTAGTGACCGTTAAAGACTTTATCAGTTACTCAGGAATGTAACTTAACAGTAGGATGGAATTATTTGATTTACTTGGTAACTAGGACAAATGTAACAAATCCATAATAACTTCAGGCAGGATCCATCCACTCAGGTCTTCTATTGACAGAAATCGGCGGAATTAAAAGCCCCATGAAAAGTGGTCATGATCACAGCCCATTTAAAGGGGCAGCACGTCGGTCTTTTATAGAGTAACATTCATATACACAGTGGAGAATCTGAGGCCACAGGAGAGGAGCTAGCTGTACCTTTGAGGGGGACGACTCCGCGGGGGCTGACTCGGGCCGCCTGCGAGGGGGCACGGGGGGTGGCACAGGGGCTTCCTCCACACTCCTGTTGAAGCTCGCAACTGACGACACCGACGAGCATCCTGGAGAGAGAAAGAGGAGGTGTCTCAGCTACTTCTAGGGGAGGCACATGGCAGAGAAGCCCCATGACACGTCTAAACCCAAGAAAGCTGACACAGAATGACCTCCGCCTTAGAAAAAGTTGAAAAAAACCAAGCAGGGCAGCCTGGGCAGGCTATAGGAGCACAGCAAAGCTAAATATACTGCTGCAGGGGACATAACCATGCCGGCGTTAACAGCCAGGCAGGCCTGACGCCACCGCTCAGCGAACAAGGCCATGCCAAGAGTGGGCGGGACCTACGGGAGTGCATGGGGCTGGAGGGGCCCTGGGGCGAGTCGAAGACACTGCAGATGTCATTGGAGCTGGAGGCCCCCGAGGCAGGCGGCGGCGGCGTGAGCGGTGTGCGTGGCGAGTTGGGCGCCGAGGCCGCGCTCTCGGTCTCACTGTCGGGAATGCGGCTGTAGCTGATTTTGCGGAGCTCGTTCTGCAGCGGCGTTGGGTGGCGCATGGCACTGGGCCGCACGGCAGATGGACGTACCCCCGGTGACTTCAGGGTGTAGTGTAGGTACCGTTTGGCCTGTGGGGGGAGCAGGAGAGGGAGGGAGCAGCAGATCAGGGACGAGCGCCATGGTTATCGCTGGAAACACAGCGGCATGGAGTCACATGACACAAAAGATCAATGGGGGGGGGGGGGGACTAACAAATCGGGGTAGGGTCCGGACGCAGCGAGGCTCTATCGCCAGCGATTTGTTAAACAGGTAGTCGGCAAACTCCTTCTCCATCTTGTCTTCCATGGGGTTCAGATTTTCAAAGAATTTCTGTAGTTTTCAAGACGGTCGGGGGTGGAGGGGAATCCAACACGGTCAAAATGTAAAGTAGCTATAGCGGTAACTGAACAACCATGAAATATACATAGGAAACTGACGAAAAATTAACAGCAGACTGCCTACTTAATGCCATAGTGACTCTGACTGACTTGACTGATTCCAATCGCTAGTGTTGCACTTCCAGGTTTTAATTATATGCAGGACAAATTCCAGCGCTGACTGACAGGCTCTCACCCGGATGTCGCTCTCAACCTCCAGGCAGTACGGCTGGTTCTGGTACTGCTGGATCTCCCCAGTGATCTCGGCCACTTTCCTCCTCTTGCTGAAGTTGATCAGGTCCTTCCCGTGCCGCTTCAGGAAGTCAGGATTGCCCTCCTCAGTTTTCAGGATATTAGTCAAGTAAATTCCTGACAGGAAGCAAGGGAGATCCATGGTGTCATTAGCGTTTGCCATGAACATTTACACAGTTCACAGACGAAATTTACATTCAAGGGCAGTTCAGCACAGTAGGTAGTACTGGGGCCCAACCTCTAGGGATTGAAGTTTGAATGCCACCCCCTTGCTCTGTGGGTGTGGAGTATGCATTTTTTTCTTATGTGGATTGCTTTGTGCACTTCAAAGAGTAAACTGGTGTTACATAGCATGTAACACACACATAGTGTGTGTGTGTGTGTGTGTGTGTGCGCGACCAGAGTCCCCATGTTGCAAGTTATGCTGCCTGGGATAAACTCCAGGTTACCCCATAAGCCCAAAGTCCAAATTTCTCGATTTGGGACATACCAAAAAAAGGCACGCATGGGGGGTTGATAGACCTGAGTTTGGCCAGATACTTCTTGTAGTGGTCTTCACTGAGTTCATGGGCCTCTTCCAGAATCTTCCGCTGTCGACTTGGAATTGGCTGGAGAGGACAGTTGGCAAAATAAGGCAGGAAGAGATCATGGACTGAACTACCATGTATGCTGTATGTAAAACAAGCCCATCCAACTTTCATTCATCACCACCAATGGGAGTGATGGACTCTGGATTCCTTTGTGACCTTTCCTGTGAACTGTACCATTTTCCCGGGGGGGGGGGGGGGGGGAATAACGTACAACGAATGTATGGGCCAGCCGTTAGACGGGGGCCGAGTTAATGGCCCTGACTAATTAAACCCAC
>JAODKC010000045.1:17558171-17568198 GCA_026777985.1 Mormyrops attenuatus
CCCCCCCCCCCCCCCCCCCCCCCCCCCCGCCCCCCCCCCCCCCCCCCCCCCCCCCCCCCCCCCCCCCCCCCCGCGGGGCGGGCGGCCCCCCCCCCGCCAATCCCGGACCTCGAATGTATGGTCCAGCCTGTAGACTGGGGACGAGTTCATGGCACTGACTACTTCTAGCACACCATTGAAGTTATTGAGCTCCTGAAAGACCTGCAGGATCTCAATGATGCGCATCACCACTGCCACCCTCTCCTCCACATTCTCGGTCTCCACGATACACCTGGCAAGAGAGGGCAGACACAGCTGGTACAAACGATAGTCCCAAAACGACCTTTCCTTTGGACAAGGTTGACTCCTCCCCCCCATCACTTTACATCAAGAAGGGTAACAAAGTAGGAGCGTTCAAAAGCTTTGTTGTCAGAGATATCAAGTAATAAGCTTGTCACGCTGCTCTAACATACTTGAATCCACAGCAACAGGTAATTTTTAAAGGAAAGTCTATCCCAAGGAACAATGACCAATGAAAAATACACAATCGCCATGTTTCTGCAAGTTCTGAGTTAGCAAGCCCTACCCAGCCCAGCCCTGAGACTCACTTCTCAAACCACAGCGTGAGGTTGGTGGTGTGACGGATCATTCGCAGCAGGTTGGGAGAGTTCAGCTCCTTGTCCTCCTTGGTCCAGACGCTGCCCACCAGCTCGGACGGCTGGACGGCCCTGTGGGAAACCCAGATGGGTGGGGTCAAAGGTCAACGCCAATAAGTCACTATAGACACTCTGAAGCATGACCTCAGACAATAGGGTCGTGAACACCTTCTCTGGTGTATATATGTGAAATGTGTGGGAATGAGGGAAGAATAATCCCTGGGTAAGGCCTAAGCATAGTGTTCCCACGGCAGTGTGATGTTACAGGGGAAGTGTGTCGCTGTGCCGCGCTTGGGTGCGTGTGTGTGTGTGTGAAAGAGAGGAGCCTGGCGGACCCAGGCAGGAGCTGCTCCCCGGCTGGACTCCACAATCCTCATTGTTTCAGCTCCTGAACAATGGGGAGCTTAACAAAAAGAGCTGCCGATTAAAATACCAAGGTTAAGACTTCACCAAGAATGCCTGGGAAATAAGAGCTTTAAACAAATTCCATGCAGAAATGTGTCCCAATAGCACATATAGGCAGGGAGGGAAAACTTCCAGCCCATTCCTCAAAATGGTCTTTTCATCCTGGAAATTTTACTGTAACCTTTTTGCAGATTAGAACAGTAATCCACTGATGAATTTCCCCCTGGGACCAATAATGTCTGTCTGTCTGTCTGTCTGTCTGTCAGCCTGCCCACTGATTGGCCTTCACACCACTGGACTGAGAAACCTGACCGTCATGCTGGTATCCTGCTCTGTGCGGTTTCCCACATCAAACTGGCTGCTTGTCCACCAGCTCATCTGCAGCTGCCCATATGAACTCTACAGTTTAAGCGTGTCCACCCTGTTTTGCAGTGCCCTGCGTTTCGTACCCTAAGTACTGTGAAAACCTTATCCCTTTCAAAGCTGCTTATATGTTGCACCGTGGTACTGGGGGAATTACTTATCGTGCCACTGTATATCTGTACAATGAACCCACCTGACTTGACATGACAGCCCGGCTGCCCTGAAATCCTTCTCCAAATTACGCATCAAGACCAGCTTAGACACTCTTGCTTGAGACAGCAAACTAAGATACCTCAATCAATAAAGCTCCTGCAAAGAGCAGCCCAGCAACAACAATCTCCTAAAAGCTGCGGAGATGCCTGCAGCAAAGAAGGTGTCTGGGATTACAGTCAACCAGGTCCAGTGCTTTCACACATCACTGAAAGCCTGGTCATGGTCGGGTGTGGAGGCAGCAGTGAAGAAGTGGCACCTGTAGAAGTCAGACTCGAGCAGCGTGAGCTGCCGGGCGATCTCAATGGGGTGCAGGGTCATGAGGTCGAATTGCTCCGTCTGGCCCTGCTTGACGATGTGCCACTCGATGGGCGGCGGCAAGCTCTCGAAGGTGATGTTATGGCTGGGCTCGTTAGCCTGCGCCTGCTTCTTCCTCTGGATGATCTTGGTGATTGACTCCACCCACTTCCTCATGGCCTTCCCTGACAGGACAACAGGAGTGTGCTTCAGAGGACGCGTGCGGGGAGCGACCCGGGAGAAACATTACACGGGGGCTGGGGGGCGAGCTGAGGCCGCAAGTCAGCCGACATGGCAGATGGGGACAAAGATGTCATTGCCTGGTGAAAGCATTAGGACTTGGGCCGTTTACTAAAACTACAGTCCAAAGGGCTACAGTAAAATTCGCTTCACTTCCATCATTTAAAACAACCAGTTTGGACCTGTCTGACAAGAGCTGTTAATCTTCCAGAAGATGAGGAGCTGTCAGCGAATCAGGCAGGAGCCATGTGGCTACTACCAGCAGGTGGTGCTATTTGGGAGAAGGTAGTCGCAAACGAGTACCTCGGACAGTACCGATGAACTCCTCCAAGCACCTGAGCAGCTCAGGGTCTCTCTCAAAGTCGTAAAAATGGTGTTCCACCCAGTGCCGGCACACGTTCAGAACTCTGCAGGGACAGGCAGAGACGTGACACTAATGACAGTGACAGAACAGAGGAGACATGCTGCGCCAGACAGACTGCCTGGCATGACCCAGATAGGAACATATAAGCTGGCTGGTTTAAGCAATATCAGAGGCCTTGTCCTCTCCCAAGAATATCATCACTATAAGACAGCCCTTAAACAAATACTTCGTCAGGTGTTTAAGCAAAAACACTACAAAAACGCTGGGATGCATGTAGTGCTGGAGGCCACACTCCATTCAGATGGAGGCCCAGGGATGGAAGGCGAGGAGGTACCTGAGCTGGACTGGCTGGACGTATTCCTTACGGAAACGCTTAAGCTCAGCGCTGAGAGGCTGGTCCCCGTTTTCCATGCCGAACTGGTCGGCCTCGGGTGGTTTGGGCTCTGGTATGTTGAACCTGGAATGCACAAAGGGTATTAGAGCCTAAGGTAGAACCTTAGCCAGACATCACCAGCTTTGTGAACCTTCTCAGCATCTCCTAAGTGAGATGATCTCTGTTACACGTGGCAGCAGCCCACTCACCTTTCCATCAGGAGGTCCAGCAGCTCCTGTGGCTTACAGAACGACCGGTATGTCGTCAAGAAGGTCCTCACGAAATTCGGATCTGCAAAAACATTGTTCGGTTGATGGTGTAAGCTATCAGCAAATCCTCCCTTAGGATTAATTAGCATCAGAAATGTTCTCAAACAGAATGTAAGCTGATTACAAATCTTAACTTTTCATCATGCTAAATCATTTAGCCCCCTCCATGAATCACCACCTTCTCATGGGGAGGGGGTTGAGAGATCCTAGAAGTCCTAGAAGTTGTTTTTCCACGGGGAAATTGTCCCTGGTAGGGTCTCCCATGGCAAATTGGTCATAGGTTAGGGGCCAGACTAAGGGTCATTCAAACAGCCCTTAGGATGAACATAAACACATTAGAAGCAGCGTTTATCTATAACTTTGCATAAAACTCATTGTGAAAAATGCATACGCTCAAAAAAATTTGGACTGATCAAACCTAGCGCACACACATTTCCCCTCTGAAATGTTGGAACCATGCTGTAAATGTGCGTAGGAACGCGAGCCTAAGATCCGGCCCAGTAGCCATGCTACATAACCATAAATGGTCAATGCAAATGAGCTGCATGCTCATAATATGCAAATCAAGCTTTTCTGGTTACAAAGTCTGACGAACGTGGAGGTAAATAAAACCCTTCGAAATGAAATTTGAAGAGTATGAGGAAGGGGCACGATAAAAATAACAATGTTAAATTTGGGGTCTAAGCACAATTATCACAAGAAAATATTCATAAGTAGATTTTCTAACAATTTATTTATGACATGTACATACCGCACAGCAGTTTATAGCACTGTTGCACTATTTTATACTTTCGGATTAGATGTCAAACTGCATTTCTTTGTAACGCCAATAAATTTGAATCTAAAAAAAAATATGCCGAATGGCAACACATCGGCACAGAAATAAATTCCATCAGCTCAACATAACGCACTACACCCAAAAAAAAAGGACACATATGGAAAAAGTGGTTGGATCTGAAGACGGAAAGAAACGACTGGCTGCGCCCAGGGCCAGTGTGACTGTCTGGGCAAACCCACATCTTCACCTTCAAGCTTCAACATGCGTGTGGCAGAGCAGTTGGGAGATGTGGTGTGTGAAACTCAAAATCATAATGTTAATGTCATGACAGCATTACACATGGCTTTTGATTGACAAAAGTAATTTAATTAGCACACATTTCATTGCATCTACTGCTGTATGCTGTACTGTTGTGCATTTGATAAACTGCAGTTTAAGGTCTACTTATCGCATTATCAGTGTAATCGATTGCCCCATTTACATTAGGAAAACTGGACATTGCTGCAAATGCAGTATTTACTTTTGTCTGATCACCCATAGCACAGAGAAAGACACATTTAATGCTTGGCGCTCAACCGTGGACAGTGGGCTCAAAAATGAAAAGGCCTACGAAGTCAGTGGGCTGAAACACTGATCACCGGTCACACAACGTATTGCTAAAAATACGTTGATTCTGTTTTATAGTATGTGGCTACTTTAAACGTTTTCAGTGTTTATTACCTGAAAATCAGTTCAGATAATCTGGCCTTCTTGGAGAGCTTAGATGGGGTGCAGGAGGGTACCCATGCTGGGGGACTTTGACACTCACGTGGGTAACGACAGTGAGACCTGGGATGGCACTGGGAAGCACAGCCTGTCAAATCTGAACCTGCGCAGTGCTCTGTAATTGGGCTTCTGTGCTGTCCACAGTTTGACCGTCATGAATATCATGTTTGGGCACAAGTATGTTTATAAATGCACCTGGCACCAGAACACCTTACACCACAGCTCAATTATTGATTTTGCAATCATAGTATCGTATCTGCAACCATAGGTCTTGGAAACTTAGGGGAAGACAGGAGCTGGGCTGTCATGATCACCATCTGGTGGTAAGTTGGATAACATCCCGTGGTGACGGACAGATCTGGTACAGCCAAACCAATAGTGAATGTCGGGCAGAAAGTCCTGTCTGGGAGACCTTCATCTCCCAAACCTCTAGGAGAACAGCCTTGCATTCTGAGAGTGACCGGAAATATTGAGCCTGAATGGGCAATGTTCTGTGCCTCCATTGCTGAAGTGGATGTGCAGAGTTGCAGTCGGAAGGTTGCTGTGCTTGGCACCGACAAACCCTGAATCCGGCGGTGGACACCAGCGGTAAAGGGAGCTGTTAGGGTGGTGGAGGACTAGGCCTTCTGAGCTTGGTTAACTTGTGGGACTTGGTTCAGAGATGACCAATCAGAGAGATAACCAATCAGATTGTAGAGGAGGTGGGTCCAAGCAAACAAAGGAGGCAGGATCATATGTCTTGGTCCCTCCTTTTGTCATGATGAATCAGCTATTACGATGGATATTCAACTGCTTTGATTTGTAACATCAAATTCTATTTAAGGGTAAAGTCTTCCTTAAATGTAAAAACACTACTACACACTCATATTCACGTGCTGCAGAAAGGTGCGCAAAATAGCCGTGTGAGCAGACAAATTTCAGAAACAGGATGACAGGGGAAGGTTCATTAATAACCATAACGGAAGCGCTACGTGATCTTTATGCTACTGTGATGTAAGTGATCTCTGCACTATGCTGCTTTTGGAAGATGCCTCTTTTGTAGTACAAAAAAGGATTTCTATTTGCAAGCTATGGTACCAATGGTCAAGACTCTGAGGTAGATTACTAGCTAAGTAAAAAGCAATGTTATCCTTAGAGATACACAATATAGCAATTAAGATCGGTTTTGACCAATATTCTTCAAAAATCAAGATACTGGCATCAGTCTGATGCGTCTTGGCCAATATTGCCGGCATATATTTAAATCTCATAAATGTTCAAAGTTAGTAGCACCAGAGCTAAAGACACAACTACTAAAATAATGGAGATTTGGCCTTTGCTTTCCATTAAAACGGTATAATTAAGTTTGCATGGTAATATTATAGAAAATTTTCAGTGAAGTTAAAGGTTGGAGTTTCGGTTATCAGAATAACAGAATACTCAAATGAAATCGTAACAAATTAAAGATTTCCGATGCAGGAATTATGTTGTTGGGGAATCCGTAACAGTGACCGAACCTAAACCTTTCTGTGCAGTGGACGTCTTTGTTGGGGCAAATCCTGAGGAAAAAGATAAATCCCGAGACAAAGACATCAGAAAGGGGCCGAAGCGTTCCCACTATCAGTGTCTGTTCTAAGAGGAACTGCAATAAATGCCAGCGAACAAGGAGAGGTGAAGGCGCGTGTAGGTGGTGGAGAGCGGGGGGGTGCTGCTTGCTCACATGAGGGATCTGTGCAGGGAGCCGTTTGCCGGCAGGGCAGATGGGAAACAATGAGCGCTTCAGTGTGGATTTATAAACAATCGGGCCAGAATGATCGCGGGGAGGAAACAGACGCTGGTGACGCACACAACTGCGCTGACACTCCACAAAGAGGCCAAAAATAGACTCCTGCCCCAGTTGAGCAGCGCGGCCACGCGGAGCGGACACACAAGTGCGTTTACACAGACGCACACTCAATTCACAGACTCTCAGAGAGATGGGGACAGCACAGAGCGGTATGCATGCACACACACTGCACCCAACACACACAACCCAAGACGACATTCCACATGTTGTCAGTGGGTTAAAGTTATTAAATGTGAACACTAGGGATGTGCAGAGAGACCATTTTCAATATTCACACAACGGACAATGTCACCCGATGGTTATCCGGTTATTCGTGAGACAATGTAAGACTACAGTAAACAAAGCAGCACACGGTAAATGCAAAATGCACCAGGATCACTGTGTATTGCATAGGTCAGCGTTTCTCAATCCGGTCCTCTGGGTCCCCCAGATGTATATGGTTTTGCTCTCTCCCTGCTCCCTACTGGGGAACTAGCAAAATGAGCAAGTGTCAGTTGTCAAGTAGAGTGTCAAGTAGAGATGCACTGATTGCAATTCTCTTGGCCAATTCCGATTTCCGATTTTTATGCATGACCCGCCAATACCAATTTTTGCCGATTCCGATTTTCTTTCTAAGAACTATAATTGACAGCATACACAAAAATCAACTTATCTTGAATGCAATTTTTTCCATAATTAAATTGTTAAACTTTACAATTTCCCCCAAACTGCACTAAGTTACAGGGTCTTCTCTCAAACGAGTCTCAGAATAAAGAGCTCTGTGACTGGAAAGAGGAACAAATAATTCACTGAAAATGAGTTGATGTGCTTCATCTGACATATATTACTTTACCAAATAAAAGCAGGTGTAACAGATTTAAAGAAATGTCAGTCACTTGTGTCAGTATGTTTCCAGTATGTTTAAATTCACCAGATAACACGACATTGACCGTCTCCTCTTTTTTTTTTTTTTTTTTTTTTACTTGCCTTAAAATAAAAAAGTCCATAGGTTATAAACCTCCAAATAAAACTGAAATATACAATGCTCTTCCAAATAACAGGTGCAGGGTAATATTAATACCGACATCGCATGTTATGCACATACAATTCATACATCTCTAATAAAGTAGATTAAGATCAGGCTTTTGCATACCTTCATACTGTATGGACATTATAGCGCAAGGGTTTAAAGTTTTGCTAAAATGTTTTTACTCTGTCATAGGAAAAAATCTCAGCTTGGCTTTACATGTACAGTGTAAAATGCTTATAGTGATCATAGTAATTATAGTGATCAACCGCTTATATGGGGAAAAAAAAAATCTAGGGTCAGAATCAATCCTGTATAAATACTGTTTAAATAATTTGCTGTGTGGTTTATTACCATGTATGCATGTAATAAATATACAAATTCCAATTAGATGGTAATCTGCCTGACATTAAGAAAAAGAAAAAAATTGGTTATAATGATCATCCACTTTTACTGATAAAGTTCACCCAGACAGACGTGATCACTATAAGCGGATTCCAAAGTATTACAAATTACAGTCTTTGTGTTGTCTTCACTCAGTGAAGAACTTCCGTGCTAACGACATGTTAGTGTGTGGCTGTGAGTGTTCTTGTGGCAGTGAGGCTATTGCCTGCGCCGCTGTGCGCATGACGTGTGGTGCATGCGTAAAACGGACTGGTCTGGTATTGGCCGATTCTGGTCCCTGGCCGGTCAACCGGTGCATCTCTAGTGTGAAGCTTCATCCACCACAGACACTTGCAGATGTTTCAGATTTACATGGATTTAGCACTGAACTTCTTGAATGTCTGTATACAAGTTGAGCTTGCACAAAACAATTTTCAGTTTGCAAATCAAAATACCTCCACACTTGGTTTCTCTCTTTTAGGAGGCAGCCTCCATATTTTATGATGAATCCCCATCATTCTCTGCATTAGCAGAATAACCGAACAGGGACATCAATATTCAAATAGTATTGAATAATCTCGAAAGGATATCTGAATAGTCGATTATTCAAACACACCCTAGTGAACACCAGCGGTAAGTGGGGAGAATCCGAGAACTGGATCCAGTTGGGTGGGACAGGGTGGCAGATTTGCACCCGTGACCCATAGTGGGTGTGAGGTGCCAAGGACAGGATGCACCTTTTACCCCGGCAGTCAAAAAACTCACGCACACACTTTCCTGGTGTTTCGCTAGTTTAGGGGCTGAAAGCTTGAAAGTGGAAAGGAAAACAAAACAAAAGAAGGTGAAAATGGCCTCAGATAGTATTGTGAGCCGTCATTAGATATCAAAAATATTTTTGTCTAATTGATTCCATTGTAATAGAGAAAAACCTGTGTTTTTAAAGATGTTTTTCTCTACTTTGAGTTTTAAAGCCACTGTTGTCGTACCACAAAGGATTCCAGGGAACAGAAACAAGGAACAGAAATAAATCCCAGCAGTGAGTCCTAAAATCCAGAAAAGGCGCCAAACATATGCGGAGTGCAAACATAATACCTAGGGACGGGCCGATATACATTTTTTCAGCTCCGATCTGATTCTGATACACTACTGATACCGATATAGATTCTGATACAAGAGCACTTTTTACTTTAATATTTTTTGAGGCATTTTGAGTTCGATTTGAATATCTTCCCGGAAAGTATACGCAAGTGGCGAATGCTTAAAATGCCCCACATTTTTTCTCCCACTGGCAACAGTGTCATTTACACTTCGCTGGCATTGCAGCCCCTCATGTATCACAAGTTATAGTGCGTGAGCAAAACCACCCAAGCTAGCGATTCCCAATCATACATTGCTTTTTTCATGTTACTCGCATTGTCTCACACCATTTTCCACTGAACACTACACCCACCTCTCAAAACTTTGTTCTTACAAAGATTGCGAATCGCTGTGCTACTAGTTGCTGTTAACAGCATAAAATACTGAGTGGCAGCGTTAGCGTTCAACTTGAATGCCGCAAAAAACATTTAAAATGTAAAAGTGCTGTTGTGCGATTGATTGTACAAGTAAATTTAACATGAAATAGAAGCTATCTTTTTAGAGACCGCCAAAAACAAAATAAGTATTAGCCGTGGATCGGTCACGTATGGCCAATCCATGAAATAGGTCTGGATTGGCGTCGATACCAATCCGAATATTGGACTGCTGCATCTCTAATAATACTACCAGTCTGAATACATCTTGATGATTTCAGAAACTGATTCAGCCGCCCATTAGTGAGTGTATAATTAAGCCCTCAGAATATGCAGCAAACCAGCACATGGCTGAATGAATGCTTTTTGAAAGGTGTTATTCCAGGGCAAATCTCCATTTCAGGCCTCACTGTACTCCATTGTTTCTCCAGTTAATACTGCGGCTATGCTCAGCTGTTGCTTGGGCAGAAAAGAGCTTTATCATCTTAATGAGAGCTTGTTGAGGCCTGAAGGCACAAGCACGTTGTAGAGACCGGCCTGGAGAAAGGGCAGCCAGCCCGTCTATAGTGAGCTCTCACTGGGCCTGTCTGTCTTATAGTAGC
>JAODKC010000045.1:17568282-17584018 GCA_026777985.1 Mormyrops attenuatus
ATCAGCACAGGAATGACACCAAAACAAAGTGGGTCATCGTGCTTGGGGCACTGACGTCCACGGGCTTCTGAAATATTTACAGGCTATACGAAAAATGCTTTAAATAGAGCACCAGTGACGAGAGCACAGGACTCTGATATGGCCTCTCCGTACTTGAGCCCACAGCAGACTGCAAACACCAGACACTGCGGCCTGTACAGTGCATCCAAGTGTGTAACTGTAGATACATACCATGGTCCAGTGACACAGCTTCCAACTGGGAATCTAACCCAAATAAAGTTATTTTTTCTAAAAGGACAGGCAAACATTTTTCCTGGTAACCAGCAGCACAGGTTTGCTCCATCTGAAAATAAGGCACACTGCCGTTTCCATAACATGACAGTGCCAAAAAATTCACACCCAAAAAATGAATCCCTTTAACTAAAGAGAACGTCCAGGTTTGGAGTTCAGACATGACTAAACGCTCACAGAGAAGCGGCTCCCAGCTCACCTGCATACATGTGATAGGTGAGCCTCTCAATGAGCTTGGTCACGGTGCCGGCCTTGATGATGGGGATGCCCGACTTGGACTGCACGTTCTCCTCGAAGACGACGTTCTCCTCGGAGTCAGGCTCTGCGAAGCGGTACAGGTCGGGCCGGGGAAGGCGCATCTGCTCCTCCTTCTCGTCCTGCAGCAGGGTGAGGTCCAGCATGCGCTCTAGCGTGGAGCGGTACTGCAGCGAGATCAGAGCTGCCATCCAGCTGCTCTTCTCCTCGGCTGACTTTGCGGCGAACACCACGCTGTTGCCATCCTTCAGGGTGATCTCGAAGGCATGGCGGTATTCGCCAGTGTCGTCCTTGTCGTTGATCTGCACCTTGCGCATGAAGAACTTCTCCTTGAGCCGGTACTCAGCGGCAGCACCGGCACCGGGCAGGCGCGGCTGTCCGTGGTTGGACTTGCAGCAGATCATGAGGCCGTCGAAAAGGAAGATGTGGCGCTCGTGCTTTGCGCCCACGCGTGTCAGCGTACCCTCCATGATGAACTCGCTGCAACACTGGCCGATGTCCTTGCCCTCCCAGCCGTCGATGTTCTTCTGGATCTCGTTCATCTTCTTGATGGCCAGGTGCTTGCCCTTCATCTGCTGGCTGTAGAAGCGGCAGGCCGACTCACTGGTAGGAGACAGGAGATCGGCGCATGCGAGTTTGAGGATCACTTCGGCAGCATGGGTTCCAGAACAATCTCAAACACTCAAAAACACTTAACTGGAGCAAATCAGCAAGCACGCAGAGGGGAATTACTCTCAACATCCAGATTTGCTCAGATTATGCAACGAGTTATCAAGAAAATAATACATTCGCTTCTCAGAAATTGTAAGCAAGTTAAAAGGCTAATTAGAGACTAGCTTACGTTTGGGGACACTTCCTGTCAGAAAGGCAGAGTGCTACCAGTGGGACAGTTTCCCTTCATACCGGCACCGTCCCCTTCGAGGTTCCTGGCTTAATATCACTCATAGGCAGAGGGCTCCAGCATATATAAATCAAATCGCACTGACGGAGTTTACACTACACCATATGATCCACCGTGCGGGTCGCACACGCTCCGCACACATCTGAGCGGCATTAAAGCTGGCTGCCTGCTGGCTGCACCATCTTCAGCTCAGGTTTCTTCGCCATTTGTCCCTTCTAACAGCCAGGTAAAATGTGCCTGGACCAATAGGAAGAGAGGAGCCACCCCTCGCTCGCCGTAAAAACACATCGGTTAATCCTTCCGGCTTGCAAAGAACACTGAACCTTCACACGAGATGGCCCCTCAAACATCGCTTTTCCTTCAGGAGGATGCAAAAACACGCCATAATCACCCACAAAACACACCGCTAATGGCTAAATGTCTGGAGGCTCACCCTACATCCTCATCCTCGGCGTAGGAACAACAAAACGGAGGAAAGCAGGAACGTGGCAAAGGTACCGGGAGGGAGCACACGTCTGTGCGGACAGGGCGCCAGCCAGGCACTCCGCAGCGGCTCCCCTACTCTCCTTCATCTCTTACTCTCCCTCGTTTCCTCTAGACTTGGAAACAATAGCTGGGAGGGGCGACGGAGAGCAGCCCAGCCTACTGATGTAACATCCCGCCCCCCACCACACACACACAGCTACGCAGTCCTGGGTGAGATTAAGGAAACGCCACTGATGGCATTTAGGGTGGGGGGCAGGAGTCCAGGACTAAAGGAAATGAGCAAAAGAAGAGGGTCAGATCTCAGGATCAAGGGGGCCGGCACAGGACTGGGTGGGGAGGGACGGGACTCACCTCAGCCTCCGCTTGGCCAGGCTCTTGGAGCAGATCCGCTCCATGCTGCTCTGCAGGTTGAGCAGGGCGGTGATGGCTTGTTTCAGACACTCCTTGTCCTCCTCATCCTCACTCTTCTCCTCTAGTTGCTACACAGAAAAGGAAAAAAAATAAAAAATAAGTGAAGCCACAATGAAGAAGGTGGGTCCAGAGCAGGCAGCAGGGGTCAGGGCATCAGGGCAAGGAACGCAAAGACGCAGTCACTCTCACAGCCGTCCCGACAACTCGCCTCGCCTTTCCGATTACAGCAAAGCTGCTCATTAGAGGCAATATTTCCACAATGGAGAACAAACGGTCTCAGACAGCTGGTAGTGATGCTGCTCTCTCAACATCCTGCCTTTAATGCGCAGTATTCACCCCCCTACCAGAGAGGGGGCTCTCAGTGCTCCGCCAGTACACCCCCCCCCCCTCCTGAGCCAGTCCGCTCTGCCTCACACCCAGGCAGGTAGGGTACTGGCCCACTTTTGTCCCTGCAGAGATGAGCTGGGCCAATACATTGTTACTCACCCTAAGCCTCTAACGGGGAGACTTAAGCTAATCGACGTGCAGAGAGAGCCAGGCACCATCGTCAGAGCGACTGACTGGTCCCCGCAGCCATCAGGTATCGAGTACATCACCGACTTGTCTGGCGCCTTCCCAGAAATGAGGAGCAGTTACAAAAAGCCACAAGCAGCAAACCAGAAACGGTCGCGATCACACCTCCTGGTGCGGTGGCGGCAGGGCGGCGCTTTCCGGCCAATGCGCCCTCAGCAGGTAGGCGGGTGACGCGGCGTCAGGTCCACTCTGACACCAATGCCACCGGCACTGACTCCGCTGAATACGCCCCTCCCTGGGACTGCCCTCTTACAGCTGTCGCCCTGGGCTCCAGGAGACCCTGGGGAAGGTCACCATGGAAACCGACCACTGCCACCCCATAAGCAAATACCATCCATGGGGAAGAGGCCCTGGCGTGACCCAGCGCCTTCACAGAGTCACCCACATGGCAGGTCTGCCGACGAGCCTGAAAGAGGCGGCTCACTGACTGAGGAAGGAAAGCTACAGACGGGCAGGCAGAGGGGAGCCTGAGCAAAGACCTACACCTTTAGTGTCACTGTGCACCATGCGGCTGTGTCATGGTGCTGCAGACTGCTCTGGGCCTACAGACTCCCTGTGAGAGTGAGAGAGACCGCACAGCACAGGAGGCTTTAAATGAAACTGTCCCCGTATTAGGCACAGTTACTATCATTAATGTTACACCCAAAAATCCTGTTTAATTTCACTCCTCTGTCAGATCAGGAACAGGTGACCGTGGTGCGAACCTCCGGCCCGATTGCCTCTCTGCATGGAGCGTAAAGGACTGAGCTGGGAGTCTCAAGAAAACGCCCAGGCTGGGGTGAGGGAGCCAGCAGGGCAGGCCCAAGAGGCTCGCTGGAGCAGCCGGGCAGGGTGGGGCCACCTGATGCCGGCGTGTATTATTGAGCAAAACTGCCCTCATCTCTCCAGCAACTGAAAACCCGATGGTCTTGAATTTTCATTCAAGCGGACGCATCGCTAGGGAAACTTGCTAAAAATAAGCCTGTCGCCATGGACGGCCGGGAGCCATGACCAGAAGATCCAGGCAGATGGGAAAAAGTGTAATGTGGCGCAAAGCCTCATGTGATACCTGAGAGGCCAACTGCAGTCAGCAGACTCCTGTCAGAAACATGTGCGCACGTGCATGCCAGCGAGGGCAAGATTCAAGGATTTGTATCAGTGTAAAAGCCCCGATTTAAAAAGAAATTTTGGGAGAAACACAGGATGCAGTAGCTCAGCAGGCGAAATCTCTGTGCCTGTGATTCGAAGGTCGCCGGCTAAAGCCCTGGCCTAGTCACAAGTCCATGCACCCTGGAGCAAGGCCCTTAACCCCCAGCTCCAGGCATGCTGCACACTGGCAACTAATATAATCATTAGTAGAAGCCCTATGTATTTATTATTTAGAAATGTCGCGAATAATTTTTGACCAAAAATGTTTATATATATTTATATATCTAAACCACTCCTCAAGAGGTGCCTGCTTAGGAATCAAAATCATACTGCCGGTACTGTAGTGAAATGCACAGCATTGTATTCTTTTGCATCGCATCTTATCGTGTTGAATCGCACTGCATTGTATCAAATCGTGTCAACTCGCACTGCATCACAAGAGCAGTGAATCATATCATATCGCATTAGTAGTTGCTTCATATGTATCTTTAATGTATCGGATTTTTGGCAATGCATCGAGGCATTGAGATGTTTATTGCATAGCACTAAGTGATGGAGATGCACATGATGTGTGCGTGTGTGTTGCTGAATATGCAACACATTTAAAGACAGGAATGCAGATGAAGCCAGTCTGATGCAGGGGTGAGAAGCCAGACCAGGCCAAGCTGCTCTAATGCCCCATGCATTAGGCCTGTTTAAGTCACATGTCACACAAGGACCTCAGGATACTCTAATCTTTCTCAGGTAGGGCACCATGGCAACCACCTGGAAATATTCCAAGGCGTCTCTGTGAAGGTCTCCAGGTTGCTCCTTCTTGGGGGAAAGACGAGTGAGCAGAGACAGCTGATGAGCAGGGCTATAACCTGCCAGGTGCCCCAGACTCCTTACCTTTAAAATCTCAAAGTAGTGCAGGCAGTGGTAGACGGGCGTGAGGAGCAGGCGGGGAAGCACGTACTGCACAGCTTCTTTGAAGCCCTCGCCTATGGACTGCGGGATGGCAAATGACAGCATGTTTACAGTGTGCAATACATACAGAAGACCATCTCATTCCCAGTTATCAATGACACGCTGCAGGTCTCCGTGCTCTGAGAGCCTCTGGAGACCTCACCCTGCACGAGACGCTCAGACAGCCCACTCCACTGAAACACCCAAGCGAGAAGTCAGCATGTGTCACCACAAGCAGACCCCTGGGGAACGATCTACAGGGCCAAGTCCATGTGGGTTACCTGCAGGTAGAAGGCAGCCCCCGGTTTGGACAGCTGGCTCAGGAAGTGGTCTTGAAAGCCTGTGCGCAGGATATCCTGTGCGTACGCCTCGTACGGGTCGAAGGCCAGCTCCTGAGAAGAACATGCTCTTGTTAGCGGATGGCGACGGCCCTCCAGTACCCGGAAAAGGTCTCATCACCTCAGGAGTACTTTATTATGAAAACTGTGCTGCTATTTAGCCAATGACCACAGCTATCGGCCTGACACAAGATCACAGATTACACAAGCTGCAAACTATAGACAATTGCGGGTATACTTTGTAAATGATGACCTCCTCATTTCCAACTATAGCTATTAGTAACTATTCAGCTTGAAAAGCACCCAAAATCCACGGCTGTAGAAATAAAAATCATCTCTCCAGCATCATCATCAGTATCTCACCTTTCTACATCCAGCGGAATGCATCTGCATACATGTAATGTAATGAGGCTCCTCTAAATAAGCCGAAACTAAGAGGCCCGGACGAAACATAATGTCCTAGGGAAAAGTAACTGGTTTTCTTGTCTGAAATGATCATGTATTTTTGCAAATGCAATTCATCCTTCTTTTAATGTCATTTTGAGAAGGTCTAAGTATATTCTGAAGCTACAGAATTTACACATAAAGTCCCATGACGAAGATCTGGTGGCTCCTCACCTCAGCCAGGTCCTCGAAACAGCTTCCCACCAGCGGGTGAGGGCTCCCCTCGTCCGTCATCTCCACTGTGTCCTCGATGAGCCCTAACAGCTTCAATGTAAGCTCCTGGATGTCCACGATGCGACTGAAGATGTTCTCCACGTCCTACGTAAACAGCGGGAAGGCCTGAGTGAGGTATCACATACGGTGAGGTATCACAGCCGCAGGCTCCATCACGCTGCTGGCCTGGACACCCAAGCACTAAGCACATGAGAAGACAGGTAGCCAAATGAACAGATTCCCATAAGCCCCCACTGCTGCACAGGGCACCTACGTGATGAGAGAAGAGCTTGGGGTTGGACACAAAGGGCTCCCGGAAGACCTTGATGATGAGGTTGAGGTCTCTCAGGTATTGCCGTAGCTCCGCCATGAAGGTCTTCACAAGGTCGTAGTACATCTGCACCCCAGAGCCCGAGGGCTCCTCGTCCATGAGGGGAAAGCCACTGATGTCCTCCTCGTCTTGGTTAAACATGTCCATCAGTACCTGACAGAGTGGGCCAACTCAATCATTACCTGCACATCCGGCAGGGTTACAGCTTGGAGGAGCATCTCTTCCCCGTACGATACAGCAATGAAGTCCTGCCTTGCATAGGAATGGGGGACTGGGACAGGCTCAAGCATCCTTCAACTGTCTTCAAGGACTTGGGCAATTTGACCCCATTGTACTTTAAAGAAATACTAACTAGGCGCCAGTTGGCTCATCGAGCAGGACGCTGTGTGTCAACAGCAGCCAAACTCTGATTATATCCCGAGGCATAATTACTACAAAGATTCATTATGGCACCCTGAGCATATCCCATAAAGACACCCCTCGGTGACAGAAGGAGCACTGAAGAAGTTGTTACCAGAGATAAAAAGCATGAGGTCATGATAAAATGGCTACCAATCATTGGGCCAACATAGGCTCAGTTGTGGTCATGAGTTCACAGCTCTTATCCGCTACTGCAGTGTTTCCCAACCTGGTCCTCGGGGACCCCAGACGGTCCACGTTTTTGCTTCTCCAGTAGGGAGCAAAATCGTGGACTGTCTGGGGGCCCTCAGGACTAGGCTGGGAAACACAGAATCAGAGGTTCACATATTGGTGAGGGAGACCTGGGACTCCATTATTAAATAGGAAGGAGACCCTGCAGGATCAAACAGGAGATGTCAGGCAAGCCGAGCACCCTGTACAGTGTCCTGTAGCACATCACACTGACAAAGAGCATCACCTTCCCTCAAGCACTGCAGCCCTCTGGCCCACGCACCTTATCTGCACACATTGCCACCTTGATGTCCTGCTGGGAGATCTCATAATGTCGGATATTAATGACATAGTTTCCGGCCAGCTTCAGGATGTCCGCGGAGATGTACTCCAGAACCGCTACAATATAGACGGACACCTGATGGTCGATCTTGTACCCCAGCACCTCCTGTGAACATGAAAAGAATTATAGGAAAAAGGTCCTCTCCTCAAAACAGCAATGGAGGCTGTACAGGATTCATGCCAATCAGTCTTGAAAAGAATCATAATGGATATTTAAGGTGCTGAATTATACAACAAAACCGCTAAATTCAGATTTATATTGGAGCTGAGCGGTGTGACCAAAAATTTATATCAAGGTATTTTTCAAAGTTATATCGGTTTCAAGGTATACGACAGTAGTATGACTGGGCATTTACCACATTTTACAGGACACATTTTTGTTTTACGTTTTTGCATAGTTCCCACATTAACTATGTTATTTTATCATTAGCCATTGCGCCTATCCGCTCCCTTAATGATAACATATGGCTAACGTGTTTTAAGGTGCGCACCGGCCAAGTTAACATTTTTGATAAGTGTTTGATAGTTCAGTGTTGCTAGAACGCGAGACCGGGATGTCGGTCTTTAAGAGGCTTCGCCAAGTATGACAACGTACTTCACTTTGTCGGCACAACTTTGTAGCACTGTTTGCACGCAGCAGGGGTCACCAAGCTGTTTGAAACTTCACGGGTAATGAGCCATACGAAGGGCTACCAGTTCGAAATGCCCTCCTAAACTTATCTAACCTTCATGTATAATAAACATTTTTTTTAATATTTGTTTTAAATGCTTTTTTTTTTTTTTTTAAAAGATATCGTCATTTTCAAATCTATATAAATGCAAATATAATGAAAGAAAAATAGCAACAGGATAAAATAAAATTCTAGACACTGCTCACTGGTGAGTTGTGCTATTTTTAGGCGACTCATGTGGTCCTTGGGGGCATCCTTGTGCCCGCGGGCACCATGTTGGTGACCCCTGGCAAAATACTTCCAAATACAACTTTTGCTGTTTTTTTTTTTTTAACTAAAGCAGCTTGCGAAGTGCCTCCAACTGCAGCATATGCCACGTTCAGCCAAGTCGGTATCTGTGTGTTAACCAGCGCGAGTGCGTTCAGTAGCTATTGAGAGGAGGGGAGGGGCTGCGCGAGTGTGTGCGTGCACGCACGCGCGCCTGCTCTGTAGTGGTGCTGTGTGAAGGGTGGCGCACTATTGGTATCAATAATGGTGAAAATGAGTATCTAATCAGATACAAATTATTAATATCGATTAGTATCTGAGAATCGACTTTTTGACAACCCCAGTGTCTCGTTATATTCAACTCCAGCGTCAGCTATATCTTCCGTTTCTGATCTTCCGCGGTACATTTTTACCGGTGCGGCAGTGAAAAAGGTCCCCCCTTAAACAGTTTCCAGCTGTGACACTTTCCAAACGTTGTGTAGGCTATTTAAACTGGTATTGCAGTACAAGAAAAATTCATATCATAACAATAATAAAAACGGTTTTCGGTATGAACCGGTATACCGCCCAACACTAATTTATATGCAAAAAATCTGTATCTGCCTGAGCTCAGGATATCACACACCATACAATAGAGTTCGATGAGTTTCCCAATAGAAGGCTTGTGGCTCCCCCTAATGGCAAATCCTCATATTGCACAAATAACAGTACACACAAACGACAGATCTCCTCTCAGGTAACTACAGCGGAAGACACCTTGAGAAGTGGGTGGATCTTATCCACGGGCAGCAGAGGGTTCCTCCTCTTCCTTTTATCTATCGCAGCCTGGGCGTCGGCAATGGCCCACTTGTCGATAGGGTGAGGGAAACTCTTCTGTACACGCTCCTGAAAAGTGACAGTGGTCAAGGGTTATTTACCTACAAAAGTAATGGAGAATGACAATAAAACATTGATAAAAACTGTTAAGAAATGCAAATGATCATGACTCGATCAGGGTGAGAAGCACAGATAACTGTGATGATCGTCCTGGGGGGTTCTGTTGGGGTCATGGGGCGATGGAGACTGACATGGGATACGTTACATTTACTTTTATTTAGGGCCACAGCCCTGGAAGAGTGGTCAAGGTCACATAGGAAAGACCCAGACCAGTCAAGGATGTGCCATACATTCACATGGTTCAAATCAGACCAAGGCAGAAGTGCGAAGGAACAGATATTGATTTTGTCAAAGTTGATCAGCAGAGACTGCAGCAGGGCAGCGCCGGTGAGACTCACCTCCACATCGAGCACAGTGCGCGGCTGGGCCTGGCACAGCATGCTGAGCAGAAGCAGGATCAGCTCCTCGATGTACTGCAGCGCGTCCTCCTTGGAGGACAGCTTTGGGTGCACCTGGCTGAGTACCTGCATGCACAGCACAGCACAGCACAGCCCACTGGTGAGGACGTCTGTGAGCACACATCCCCATCCCAAACTCATGCATGCTTTCCGAAAAGGGCCTCGTTATACAGACGGGGAAATTGCTTAACCTGGCATCTTGCCAAACCCTCCTGATGGGAACATGACTAAGCAAGATTGTTCTTGTCTCGATTTCCTTCCCCAGTCGTTCTGTTAAAATTGCTAGAACGTCGATGACGCGCCATAAAACAGGCCGAGAGAACTCTCTCCGGGTCATGGCCAATGAGTGGCTCCTGCACTGCGGACTGCGGCTTGCAGGAAGAGCGATGGCCTCCAAATAGGCCCTGACAACATCAGGAAAGGTCTCTACAGGACTCACTGGGCTCACAGCCCCAGGGCACTGAATAAACCAAGGCAAGAGCATACAGGCGGCCAGCAACCACAGAGAACAAGTCGCATGGACATGGGGAAAGTGAAAGTAAATCCCTCACAGATTCGGATATAAATCAAACACAGGAAGTGATTACTGGGTACTCAGCCCCCAGCTGCAGGTGTGGCACCTTATCCGAATGCAGAGGCTCTCCTTACCGGAACTTCAGTGTCAGTGCTGGGATTAGAACCACAACCCCAGAATATTTTAGCAGTCAAGCCACATGATGCCATTCAACCCTGCAGCCCAGGATAAGTAGTCAGAAGATGGATGGATGGATTTCTTTGCATCAGGCTGCCCCCAAATTACAATGACATCCTGCCATCTGCTATCTCTTCCAGACCTTTCAGTGTAAACCTGACCGCGTTCATATTTTTAGCTTGTTACAAACTGGGGTTACAACTTGAACTATAGCTGGACAGCAAGCTAAAACTCCAGTTAACTGCCTTGTTCAGGAGTACTACAGCAGGACCATATCTGAGACGTCAAGGTTACAAGGGCAAGTCCCTAACAGACAACTAAGCTGGTGCTGCCTGGGATATTTTGAGTTTGCAGTATCAGGTGGACTGAGTCAGATGGGTACATGAGGCACCAGGGCTGGACCTTCTAACAGAGAGTATCCCCCACTAGCACCCCCTGCTGTTCTCATCTCACAGTTCCCATATCAGAAGCTGGAGCCTCTTCAACTTCATTTCCCCCTCCTTACCTGCCTCATTTCCAGGCTTAAAGTATTCTGAAACAGAACCATGTCAGCAGAAACATCTAGAGCAAAATCACCCACCACCTTGTAAAAATGGCAAATAGCATCATCACTGGAACTTCACCGTCTTTTTCGTACTGGTTATTCATTATACACCGTTACATCGCATATACTTAATGCTTGTTCTTATAAACTACTCTCCACCTGAACACATTAACATGAAGCAACGTGAAATAATAACAAAATGAAAAGAGCTAGTATGAAATCTTACATGATGCTGGATGTATGATCATGAAGTGCCTTTCGCTTACGATCTGTTTAACATAAACTGTCACACGTACGACATCACACTCATTTTCCTCAAGTTTGAGCTAAATTACCCAGATGACTAATTCTACGGTTTCTCCATTTTTCTTTACTTAGATAATGATCAGGCTGTATTAGAGAGACATCCTCACTTGGGAGGGGGCCTGAAGGTCTGGGGTTAGATTTGACAAGTTCTATGGAAGATAGTTTACGTCATCGTGGTGACAGAGGACAATCTTCCTAATCTTTTCCTTAAACAATAAAACTGTTGATATGAAACAAGGGGGAAAAAAAAAAATCACACAGAATGTTCCGTCACACATTCCTTCACTGCTTATAGGGAAGGGGCAAAAGCATTTTAGCTGACTGGCTTTCTGATCAGCCAAGCAGAGATGGTGAGGGGGTGTGTCACAGACTGAGAACAAATTATCTGCAAGAGCTTAAAGGACAGACTTCATTTTAAGCCAGTGGTATATAAATTCCAATCTCATCATTTTAACAGAAATATCTAAATTAGGAATACCATGTGTACTTTATAGACCTTGCCCTTAAAGACCACAGTGGTCCCCTCTCAGCATATCCCAGCCCTCTCACACTGAATGGACAGAGAAGCAATTTAGATTTTATCCAGGTCATAGACACCAGGCTCCCCACTGCTGGACCCTCCCTGTTCAGACCACTGCGCTATGGTTAATGTACCAGCACAACAGCGTCAACTGATGGCGACACAAAGCACTACACCCAAGCTGGTGGACAGGATTCATTAATATTCAATGATTTCTCAATACAGGGCCGAGTACTCCAATTCAAACCAGGCTCCAGGGGATTACTGGGCGTAGTCACTGAAACTCTTCCTTAGAACCTGGAAATCACTCGCTTATCAGGATACAGCCACCAACCCATCTGAAAAAGGCAAGCAAGACTAATTCATCACTGCCCAGGTTCTATAACTTTCAAACCAAATACATATAGACTAAACTGCCTGTGTAAATCCACGCGGTGTTACACTGCGCCAGCACCATCATAGTCACACCAGGGCAGTGCGGGTGACCACACCTCTCCCCTGGCCGTTCCTCCTTGTCTGTGCAAGTCGGGGGGAGGAGCCTCCAGCAGGACGAGCGCGTGCAGAGCAGACGACCAACCGGAGTGGGTTGGGAATCAGATGCTGACGCAGTGTAAGCGTGAAGTGTCACGGCCAGATTGCTCTCCTGCACCTCCAAACCCAGCCCCCCTTACCAGTCATCATGCCAGCCATTACTTTATGACAGAGCTGGAGAGCGTGAAGTAGAAAATACGCAGACTCCTTGGAGTCCTACTTTACTTCACAATGCCAGCAAATTCCTGCCATAGCCGAGCGCTTTCAGAACAGCGACGCTCGCGCCAAGACCAACGGAGAACAGAGAGCCTGTCCGCCGGACAGGGGAGATGCTTTGAAGTTCTCAGAGCAGCTTCATGTCGTGGTGACATGGAGGAGGGGGGGCAGCTCTGTCACAAACAACCTCTAAAGAGTCCCCCCATCCACCATGCTCTGACTTGGCAGGACCAACTGGGCGAGACCATTCCTGGAATTCCTGCGGCTGGCAGCACCAGGCTCGCCAGCTCTGCCCACGGGTGCCGTGCCTGAGGCGGCCCATCGCTCGCAGATAGTGAGCAGCTGTGTTTTTTTTTTTTTTTTTTTGCCGGGGAGGGGGGTTGCTATGTGTAGCACAGGCTTCACAGGGAGACTGGATGGTGCCCACAGCCACAGAGATTCAGATGTAACTGGGACAGACGTGTCGTGATTTTTATCGAGGAGAGCAAGTTAAAATGCGACAGTTACCAGCAAAGGCTTCTGGGGACATCGAGGGCCAGATGAGATCACCCCCAGGGGCCCCGCAGGGCACACGGGTAAAGGAGGAGGAGCCACGTCTGACATCCTGTGGGCCCGTCCAACGGCCCGGTCACATAGACATGCGAGTCCCGACAGCTCTAGGGAAGGCAGGCGGGCAGCCCAGACCATCCAGGAAAAACAAAGAAACACAACCAGTTCTGGCTTGGCTGGGGCACAGAGGAGAGCATCTGCACCACAATGGCCCGACAAAAAGGTCGGGAGTCTAACAGGCAGAAAGAACAGCACCTTCCCACTGTGTCGAGCCTCCTCCTTCAACAGAGCTGCAGCTACAGACCACAGGCTCTTTCCCAGAGGCCCAGGGAGAGATTTCCTAGGAAGCCAATTAAAATGGACGCGATGCTAAGATAGAACAAAATGGAGCCTCTGCAAATCCATCACAGCTCTGTGAAAACGTGACAATGTTCGGCACTTAGCTCTAAGTGCATGGCAATCCAAGGATCCTGGAGCGGCTCCATAATCGAAAACACACAGTCATTTGTGGAGATGCAGCTTTCAGGCGTCTGAAGCTGCTCTTGCTGCACAGCCCGCTACCAGCCAGCCTAATAGCTTGCACAGCAAGGCAGCAACCAGCACGGGAAGCTAGAAGGTGTCTGTCATACTTTCATGGATGCTACTCAATTCCTGTATTGTCTGAAGCGGCCATCCTATCAGATGATTTAGTACCTGGGGCAGACACTGATAACAGAAAACATCATGAAAGACAGATAGACATACTACAGTTTGTCATTAAGAAGTTCTCTGCAGGAAACTAACAAATACATTTCCCATTTCACAATGGACACAGATCCACAATAACTAGCTACAGGCTGACAGGACACAACAGGTGGAGTGACATGCGGCTTTTGAACCGCCCCACACGATCTGAACCTCCTGTCAAGCTGTCTGAGGCTGAGACAAAGATACACAACTAACCTAACAGGAGCAAGTGCAGCAATTAACATTACTACAGTACTGCGCCATAGGGGTGCATCGAAACCGATACATATACTCACGTACATGTACTCATACTAGTGACAATGAGCCGATATTCACTGATACATCATCACGTGTTATCGTTAATAAGCAAAATAGATGGGACCACACAACGTCTGTATTGAGGAAGCACTTCAAAATTAATGACAACCAAAACATAGTGGACTGCCAACTGTGCTCTACCGAAATATCAAGAAAACAAGTGCATACAGCACAAGTAATGTAATTAAACATTCGAAAACGAAACATCAGATAGGGTATGGTGAAACCGCCACCAGCAGAAATCAAGCATGCAGGAATACTAGCAGGGAGAAAGAAAATGTCAGACGATAATCATCATATGAGGAAAATAACAGAAGCCAGTATATACCCAGTATATTGTTCCTGATGATCAAGCATAATGCTGTAATGGTGGTACGCCAAGAACGCAACACTTTGGGGTGGAATGCAGTGTAAAAAGTTTGTGAACACGGTTTTGAACAGTCCGAGACGTCTTTAAATCATAATTAAATCCGGCCTGCCCATCAATCGTTCTCCACAGATACTAAAAAAACAATGATCAGCTCTACTAATCAGCAAGCCCTGTTCATCACTAAAAAAAATCAAGGGCCCCGCTTGGTGCCGTGTGTATGTGTGTGTGGGGCAATTTCAATATTGCTCTACCCAATATTTTTAGATCAAAATATTGCAAACTATTTCCAGACACTGCCCAGCTTTACTTGGTATCAGCATCGGTTTTGGTGATTACCAGAAAGCAACCACTGGCACCTGCAGTTGATCTGGGGAAGAAGAAAAAATTTGATGCATCCCTACTGCAGCTACAAATACCGCAGCTACTTCAGCTAAAAAATCCCAGCCAGCTTAGAAGAACTTCGAGGCCCACTCGCGGAGGTATCCCTCAGCTACCGCAGCACCCTGCAACTCGCCTGCAAACCCTGATTAAAAATAGCAGCTTCCTCACCGATGTCTACAGGGCTGAAGGAGGGAGCAACCCAAGCAACTTGAGATAGCGCCTCTCTGTTTGCATTATATGTGAAGCCCGTCAGCTCTGGGACACCGAGCCAACTGTACCTCACTTTGTCATGCCCGCTGTGAGAGAAACGTGAGTATACAAAAAAACCTGCCAGCTGGATCGCAGGAAAATCCAGGAGGAGAAATGAAAAGCACGTCAGAGCTGCCAGAACGCGTCTGCGGCAAGAAGCCCCCAGTTATGCCCAGCTGGCAGTTACACGCAGATCAGAGATATCGCTTGCGACTAGATATTCCAGTTCTTGCCAAAAGCAGCAATACTGATTAGTGCTTCAGGTCAATCATAACCACCCTCCATCCATTTTGTGATATTCTTTGTGCATCAGACACTTATTTTTGCGATTGGAAGTGGCTATTTCAGTCTACTCTATTACTGATTAAATTAACATGCAATTCACCACTATCAGTATTTTTAATCTGGGGTCATCGCATGAAGAAGAGCGTCTGCAGCCCAGACTGCGGCAGGTCCCCGATCCCCTACTATAAACTAAATGATCGTCATCAGCCGCTCATTCACATGGCCGCAGACCGTGCCCGGCCTGCCACGCCAGTGCCCACCCTTCCGACGTGACGTCATTCTGCTTATTTAAGCGCTGGAGGGTGCCTCTGGCTCTAATGCCACGGGGTCAGGAAGTTCAGAGATGAGCAAAATGGGGGTCGGTCACTCACCTATGACCAGGGCGACCGGAGAAACGAAACAGAAAGTTCAGAGTAGGATGCATCCCCTCTCGGGGGCGGGGGGGGGGGGGGGGTCGCGTGTTAAAACCAGATTTAACTTAACATTTATC
>JAODKC010000045.1:17584118-17601032 GCA_026777985.1 Mormyrops attenuatus
CCCCCCCCCCCCCCCCCCCCCCCCCCCCCCCCCC
Source organism: Mormyrops attenuatus (assembly GCA_026777985.1). Lineage (NCBI taxonomy): Eukaryota > Metazoa > Chordata > Actinopteri > Osteoglossiformes > Mormyridae > Mormyrops > Mormyrops attenuatus. The sequence continues at coordinate 17,584,153 of JAODKC010000045.1, forward strand.
CCCCCCCCCCCCCCCCCCCCCCCCGCGTGTTAAACCCTGATTTCACTTCACATTTCTCGTGACTTTTTTTGCTGGTGTTGCCTAAGCTTGGCACACGGACGGCGGAGCTTTCAGCCGCATCCACAAAGCTATATCACGGATAATGTTATGTTAACTTGGGTCCCCACAAAGTGCAATTTTTGTTCCATGAATGCAGGGGAGCGGGGTGTGCTGTGCTCCAAACATCTTTGTAAGAGGACGAAGGTCCAAATCTTTAAAATCCTGGTGCTCCCTGTTTTGCTGTATGTCTGAGAGAGGTGGACGCTATCCAGGGAGCCGAGACTAAGACTACACTTTTTTGATGCGTCACTCTTCAGAAAGTCCTTTGGTACTGCTGGTTTTACTTTGTGTGGAACGAGGGAATCTCGAATGAGGCATATTACCTGCACTGTGAGGGAGCGCCGGTTACGGCACTGCAGCCATGTGACACGTTTCCCTGAGGGTGATCCAGCTCATAGGATCCTCATTGCTGAGGAGCTGAGCGACTGGACCAAGCCAACGGGACGCCCACGTAACACCTGGCTGCGGCAGATAGACAGTCATTTCCAGAGGGTGGGACTGGACTGCATATCGACCTGGGGAGGGGGGGGTCCGCCAACCGGGATCCCGAAGTGTTTAGGCATGTTATGGGTGCGGCAAAATACTGTACCAGCGCATGCTCCCCATTCTGACCTGACCAGATCTATATAGTTGTCAGTTTCAGACTGGCTCAAACACAGAGGACAAAAACCTATTAATACAAAAAAAAACAAAAATGAGAACAAACTAAGTTTTGGGCGCTTGTTATCCCAATACAGGACCCATTGCAGTATTTCAAGTCACTAAAATCTGCAAAATCCCTGCCAGAGCTCCACTCTGGCGATGTCTACCCATATCTTGCATAGAATCCCTGTCCTTTCACTACCACCAGGATGAAAAATTACAAAGGTACAGACAGCTATGTGTCTGTTTATATGTAATATATTACATTTAATGCATTAATAAATACATTCTTGCTTGCCTCTCTATATTTCTGCATCAGAAAATTTTGTCAATAACCGTTATACTTTTATCTAATACCACAAGTGCAGATGAAACTTGTTATTCCGCTAGTAAGCGCTGACATTACATCTTTTAGTTTGTAGAAAATGAAAGAGCGATCTGCTGGCCAGATTTAATAATGAATTGGAAAGACTGCAGATTGTATAAATAAAATATAAATAAAAAGCTGTATCACATTTTGATTGTAATCAATGCCTCCCAAAAACTAATAAAAACAACTTGTTTATTCTTCAGTGTTCTGGGGTGGCAGTGTAGTTTCATGTGAAATTAAGTGTGAAATATAACCTACAAGCTCTTTGGGTGTCTCATGCTTAATTAGCATAGAAGTCCCGGTTCCTGTTGTGCGGTGGAAAGCAACACATGAAAGTAGCAGGAGCCACAAAATTTCCCAGTCGAGAACTTGCAGGAATTCAGAACGAGGAACTAGGTTCCTGAACTTCGGTGTGAAAGCGCATATTGATGGTTTCCATTCTTTCATTCCCTCCCCAGAGACATCGGCAAGTCTAATAGCACAAATCCACAATCCCCTCCTCCTCTCTGGGTTTTCTTTCTCGGATGGCATTCTGCAGAAGCACAACGCAAGCTCGTCACTTAGTGTATCCAACTAAATAACAACTAGCTGGCATTTTGACTAAACAAACGTGGTAAAAATAAGTGGCAGACAGCAGGATGAAGCCTTGTTACGCCCTCCAGATGGGTGGTCTAGTAAGGATGTGACATCGTGAGTAAACTATAAAGAGTCTAAGTGAAAAGGCAAGTCAGTTCTGATTAACACCTGAATTCAAAAACTCATAAGTTTTCGAAGAGCTGTGCCAGCCGACACATAGAACTGCTTTTTCATTGGCTTTTACTCAATATTGTCTCTATTGAATCCAAAGCACAGTACCTGTTAAAAGCCTGGAAACACCTACAAAAAAAATAACGGCCGTCAATACTGATAATATCAATAATCGAGTAATCTTTTGACTGATCTGGTGATATAGTGAGTAATCGTTTATGAACATGCAAGCTCCACACACAGAGTGGTGGTGTGCGGCGACACTGCTACCCACAACTGTCACATCACAAGGACCGTGATAGTCTGTTGGGTTCAAAAAGTTGCTTTAAAACATTTGTACTCAGTCGTAGGAAACCAAACTTTGCAAGCTTTGCAATTTTAATGATGTTTCCTTTTCAAAACTATCAGTCTAAAGTTTACCGCTGCTGCTTTTGCATGAGCCCTGCGTGCGCTCTCAGAGACGATCATGATCATTCTCATCCTTGCGGTTGGACTCCCTCATAGATATTGTGGTGCTTTTGTGGAATTAAACAAAAATAAGTGAAGAGGACAAACTGAGCAGACAGGATACTGAGCTGAAGCGGTGATTTGTCAGCACAGCTCTGTGTCTGCTGGCACAAGTCAAGGTACTGCCAACTTAATTCACTCTGTTGGTAGATAAGTTCCTATTTGGCTATATAGTTAATTTTCAACTCCCGAATATCGCAGAAACACCAAATACCACAACGTGAACTTTTTCCAGCATCATCCCAAACATACAATATGGCCACAAAAAATTATATTAATGAGTTATATGTACCATATTATGCAAAATGATGCAGCTAAACCACAGGCCTAACCATACTTTTAGCAGCAATTATTATGACATACAGGATTAGCAGAAAGTGAAAAAGCTAAATAATTTAAGTCAAATAATTTAAGTCAAAGTGATGACAAAAAGACTCGTGGTGTAGCCAGTCTGTAAGTGGCACATTTCTGTGGCTAACCATGCATTATTGGGCGAGTCTGTCAAACCTGAATGTCTTCTTTTAAAATGTATTTGCGTTGCAGTCTCGCCATGGTGATATTATATATATTTATTTCTGCAATACTCACAGACAACTGCATTTTCATTCACTTTTATTGAGAAGTGCTTCTACATGAATGATGTTGCGTTCTCATCCCCTATGCTCCCTGCTCTTTATTGCCGAATAATCAATTCAGAATTTTTTTTTTTAATCTATGCTTTTTAATAATCAAGTTTATTTAAGCAATCATGCCTGCCCAATTGAAAATCACAAGATAACAACCCACAGCGCACCTCGAGGTTATGCAAGTAGTGTATCTTGTGAGCAAAGAAGGAGATGGAGCGCTGTGACAGATGACCTGGCCCCCACAATCCCCATGTAATACTTCATCGCCTCAAGGCCTTTTACTATACGGTGAAAAACTAAAAATATTAAGAGACAACTGCATTAAAAGCAGGTGTCCGGACTTTGACTTGCAGTTTCTAGTCAGCAGAAGGCAGAGGTCCTATGACAAAAACATTTACGTGAGTCCGACTGCAAGGAGAAAAATGATTACGATTGGCACAGACAGCACATGCAAATTTCATGCAAAAGCAATGCCGGTAAATTTGGTTTCAGTTCCATTAAAATAGCAGAGCTAGGCAAGTTTGGTTTCCTATGACAGAGTGAAAATGTTTTAGCAAAACTTATCGATGGTCTCAACCTAGCTGACTAACTGACATGGTATATTGCGCATGCCATTACAAAATGAGACACCACACCTTGCTGCAAAAAATGAAATTATTAAAAGTTGCATTGAAATTAAAAATCAATTAAATTGAAGAGTTAGCTTAACTGCAGTAGCGACAATGATATTTAACAGTCTGTGCCTTGGGCAGGTGTAGCAAATGCCTATGTCTTTATTAACAGCATAATTCTAATGAAATTTCTCTGTCTTATAGACTACTCCGTTAACGTATTTCCATACAAAATGAATAGAGACACAACAGTTTACAGAGCAGTATCAGCCCACATTTGTTATAAATCAAGGCATTGACAGTGGTGCAATGTGCCAGTCTTGGTCATTATTGCCTGCTGATATGAAGACTTCTGTGAATATTCAAAGTTAGCAGCATCAGAGCTAAAGACACAACTACTAAAATAATGGAGATAATTGTATTGGACGTTCAGCTATTTTCCGGAGTGGAGGATGAGGGATTTTGTAGGCTAATTCAACTCTTAAGAGACAAGTACTGGCCTGCAACATGTTTAATTCATTATTAAATCTGGCCCACAGATGTACCATTTTCCCGCAGAGAATGAAACACAATGTAGCCTAACATCATTTTGCTAATCAGTGCCAGTAAGCTTGACAATTCTCATCGTCAGCACCCCCTTCCCCTCAGCTGGGAAGTTTCACTGCTAGCACAAATAGCAGTGTCAGGAATATTAACCAAAAATATATCGATTATCAGTCAAAATTTTCACATTAGTGCACCACTAAAAATGAGACTTGTTACTACAAAAGGATAACTAAAAAAAAAAACATTTCAAGGCAGCCTTGAAAGTGGCATTAAACTGAAGAGGTGGCACAAGTGTAGTAGGATATAACAACATTTCTTATGCCTCGAGCAGTTATGACAACTTATTTTAGCAACACTGAGCTTCAGAACAAATAAACTGCAACTTATTAAACAATGAATAAATTTCCAGAATATACACATTTTATACATGTTACAGGTTATTTGAATATTCGACAATGCTGACTCATCCCTATTGCACACGCATAAACATCACTCTTACATAACACTTACATCAACATTGGACAGGATAACACTGATAGTGTGCCAAAACAGCAGGCTGAAAATCTCGTAGGATTGGCAACAAAGAACAGGAGTGCCCCATCAGGTATTAACAAAATCCTCTTATCTTTAAATCTTAATATAATTACATGGTGAAGTATTGACTTCAGAAGCTGCTAAGCAAGCAAACTCACACCTATATGACAGGCCAGACTAAGACTCTGTAGAGAGCAAAGATACACAATACTCGGCTTTGAGATGCACAAAATATCGGTTAACATCAAAACACAAAAAAATGTGTCAATCTTGGTCGATACTGCTGGCTGATATTTAAACTTTAGTCAATATTCAAAGTTAGCAGCAAAAAAAAGCTAAAAGACATAACTACTGAAAGAAAGGAGATGATTGCATTGGACAATAAGGCGTTTTCTGTAGTGGAGAATGAAGGATTTCACTGGCACATTCACTGCTTGTAACCTCTCACTGGTTTCCCATATCCATATCAGTACTACTTTGCTGATGTCTCACTGCCTGTGTTACATGATGTGGTTCCTACACAGAGTCATGGGATGTTAAGAAGTAATGTCACCAACATCAGTTTCATTCTGAATTGCCATGGTAAAAAACTGAATGCGTCAAGTTGGGGACACGTTTCAGTGATGAATAAGTTAGTCTGAACAAGGAGATGGACTGACGACTGACATCCCAGGGCCTTGGAAGACGGTCCTGCAGAGAAGGTACTTCAACCTGAATCCGTTCACTAAATCAAAATATTACTTATTACACTGGTAGCTCTTTAAACTGAAAACTTGATCAGCACTGAATTTAAGAATGCGGTGCACAAGCATCTTAGATTGTGTCAAATACACCAGCTTGACTAAGAAAGTGTTTTCCTGCATTAAAGGCGCCGTTGTTTCTGTCACCCCGATGTGTGTTCATTTGGTTTCTATTTCTGGCTGGCACAGGGGAGCCCACGTGAAAACATGCTCCACTGTGTCACTGCTCTGGCCCACCCTTTCTACGGAAGAGTGTGAAGTCAGGGGAGATCAGGTGCCTCTGAGAAAGTAACCGAATTTTGGGAGTGCTCAGTGATGGGGAATAAAACACCACCCCAAGAACTCGGCAGGCAACAACGCAGATTACAGGAGTCGCTTTTAAAGCTCATTATGCACACACTTCTTGCAACTGAAGACTTTCCCGGCAGGCAGCCACTGGGCCCCTGCACTTCCGTATTTCCTTTTGAGAAACCAATCTTGCCAATCTTGCACAGAGCTACTATCATGGTGCAAACTCTTATATCCATGCTTAAAAATTTACAAGCAAGCAGCAACGATATGTTATCAACCCAGCTCAAGCAGAACTGAGATTAACATCGAATGCCCAGTGGCTTCATGCCAACTTGCATCACCTCTCAGTCCTGTCTCATGTAAAGTCAAATGTCTAACTGCAAGCTGAAGATTTTCACCTGTTTTAATCATATAGCCATAAACCAGCGACTGCTTCCCAAGTCTCATGTATTTGAAGGGCCATGTTCCCCAAATCCCTACTTGAACACACCAAGCAGTCTTGTGTGTGTTATACTCTTCCACTGGGCCATCTGAGTGAACTAATTAACTTCAAGCCTATAATAAACCAAACTGGGAGTGCAGAAGGTGAACTCCAACAAAAAAGGAACAGACGCAGGTTCCTCAGTGACAGGTATGCAAACATAAATGCTAGAGAACATGGGGAAATTCAGAGTAAAGAACTTAGTGACTTTGCCAATTAATGTACAGATCCCCAGCACACTGGCAGTGAACCATAGGGGCATCACAACATGGTGCAGGAATTGACAGCAAGCAAGGAATCTAGTGGGTGACTCTGAGGTCTGCAAAACAGCGTAATGGCTCACCTGAGTCTGATGGCCAGCAAGAGCCTAGAAACCCCTTCTGAACGAGTAAGAGAAATAAGAGATGGCTTCTATACCCTACTGTATACATGACCATACAGTGGGGGGAAGCATGTGCATGCAGTCACATGAGACTCACATGGGTCAGAACTCTCAGCAGCATCTTCACACAAATACTGCAGCATCTCATCAACTAAGACCTGGAATCATAACTGCAAGCAAAAGACAACAGGACAGGCCTGTCTGATCACCTCAAGGAGTGTGGGGACACTATACTTTGGGCTCTCACACCATGGTGCTTCCAGATGACCAGTGAAAGACTTGCATTGCCCCTACCCCCTGCATGCCAGATACTTGGTCCTCAGAAGGAAACGCAACCACACACAGTCAATCTGCATGCCATCTACACAAGCATGTGAAGGTCAGCAGCATGGCCTGTGGCCAATGTCTCTCTCTCACACACACAGAGTATAGATTTGGACCGTAAGCTTGTGGCCCACCTTTCACAACAAAGTGTGCCTGTCACAGGAAGTTGCATAAAACGCTTTTGCGCAACATGTGCACACCACAGTCAAGAGTGAGGAAAAAAAAAAAAATACTGGCAGGCTAGTTTAGATTACATACGCCCATCCAAAATAGATGCTGGCTGTTGCGGTGATGGTGACCATCCCAAAAAGGGCCCATGAATTTTAACACTGTTTCCATCCCATAAACGTTACCCTCACATCAAACCACAAATGGATGTAGCCCGCCCAAGACAGCCCATCTATCTACAGCCCGTCACCAGCAGAAGCGCATAATTCAATCCTGCACATTCTCGGAGACACTTTAGCTTTGGTGGGCGGCTGCTGATTTTATACAGAGCAGAGTCTCAGTTGTTTACCTGCTTAACAGTATCCTCTGTATATCTATATTGGAACAGATGGTTGAAATGTAGTCATTTTCTGGCAGTGCTGCGTCAAATTACAACCACGTTTATGGTAAAATGTCAAAACAAAGAATAAACAAGCACGCAGGCAGTTCAGCACCTCCCATCCGCAGCAATGATACGATGTTTTCGATAAATTATACGTGATATAAGTGAGGTTCATAGTTGTTTTTTAACAAATCATCAAACGAAACGATGCATATGTAATAGATCAGTGTAGAATCTTTTTAAGAATCTTCATTTAATTATTTGATTCACTCTCGACGCCGTAAGAATTTTGCCTATCCACCGGTCCGATTGTTTTTACAGACAGCATGATGGTGTATAAATGTGATCCCCCCCCCCAGTCAAATAACGATCGCCCTACTGCGGGTCGCTTTCCGCCAGGTAACCCGCGCCCCGTCAGCCCGCCCGGGCTCCCGACGCCCCGGCGCTGTCACCAGACCAGTCGGCCCCCTACTCGGATTACCTTGTTCAGGGAGGGCACCAGGAGCCCCCGCCATTTCGACGCGTTCTCCTCGCTGAAGAAGTCGTACTGGAGTTGGGCCGCTTGCATGGTGGCTCCCGCTCGGGCGCTGTCCCAGATCCAGCCCGCGAATCCTCCCGCCGGCTCCTTACATCAAACCGGGATGGCAGCGGGGGGGTGGGGGGGGGTGAGACGGGACGAGCGGCCTTGGGAGCTCCGCAGAGCGGGGCCGTCCGAAGGGCGTCGCGGTGTCCAAACGGACGAGAGCCGGAGACAGCAGCCGACGTGAGGTCGATCCCAGCTCGCCCAGGAGTTATCCTGCTAGCAGCTAACCAGCTTAGCAGCCAGTTAGCTAGCGAATGCCCCCAGCATCGGGGCGGTGCTCGCGACACGGGCGACTCGGTTAAAAACGCCGCGCTCCCTCACAGGCGCTTACTCCACTTTAGCCGTCACTGACTTGCGGAGAAAAGCCCCCATTTCTCCGTCGCTGTTGTACACAAGAGCCCATTTTCGCCGAATCTTCTGCCGAAGAGGAAGGGAGGGAGGCTCACCTCGTTATCCTCCATGGATTTAACATTATCAGCCTGTGCGAGGAGAAGACCGCCGCCGGCCAAGCGCTCGGGTTAAAAGGAGAAGTGACCCGAGTCCGCCCGGGACAGCCCGAAACGCGCGCGAGCTGCCGATCTGGCCCGATATAATTAACGCGGGTGATTGTTATGGCTCGGCTACAGTTGTTGCTGGAACCAGGGTGGCGCATGCGCGGTGCGCATCTTCACCGTACGTTGTCCGATGTGCCCGTTCCCTCCCCCCACACGGAGCGAGGAGGGTCACAGGCTTGAGCAATGGATCCCGGAAAAGCAATAGAAAATCAGGACAGCGCCTTTAGTGTCGAGGCGGCCTATTTTTAAATACTCCGTAGTCGTACGCACTTTGTGTGCGGTTAATGTTATTTACTACGAATTCTTTGATTTTGGCATAGCCCTTCATGATCTCCTATGAGCGACACAGGCATACACATACAGGGGAGAGTGGAGTTTGAAGTCAGCCATCTATTCAGCCCCTCTGGTGCAGGTTTTGGGGTTACAGGCCATACTCAATGGTCCTATGGTGAATACTCTTCCAGCAAAAGGATTCAAACCAATGACCTTCTGCACACAGACACACATTCCTAACAAGCAGAGCCACACACCAGTCTGTGATAATTATAACACACCAGTTATAATTATCCTGGATTATTTAAGGCACACATTTAACAGGCTTCTGAGTCTGGGCTATTTATTTTCATGTTGCTAAACATTGCATGCGTATGATGTAGTTTAAATAGAACTTCCCTAGATACCAAATAACTGGAAATATTCTTGAAAATTGGACTACGCATCTATGGTACTGTATAGTGGACTGCAATGTCACTCTAGTTAAGGACAAATTAACCACTTTCTATAGTTTTTTTTTTCATTAGAAGGGACATGTGTCAAATACATAATTCAAACAATGTAACAAGAACATCCTGGAAAATTTATAGAATTTGTCAAATAATTCTAAAATCAGGCACTGAATTGTTTATTTATAATGTCATTCATACATTTTCTATAACCATGATAACTAACAACCCCTCAGAAATAACAATATTCTGTTCAAAGACGTAATTACATAAAATAAATATCTCTCAATATAATACATTTTTTATTGACAAATTAAAAACATTGGTTAAATGATTTTGCAATTTATATCAGTACAATGATCACTTGCCAAGGATTCATTTTAAGCAAATGATTGTTTTGGGTTAAGTAAATTTTTACAATCATATTTTTATGTTATGTTTTACATCATTTCCACCACCCCACTAACACAGTTGAATCTATCCATCCTTCTTCAATAATCACTTCTTTCCAATGTCAGTTTGCCCCATTTCTGCCTTGTTAGAGCTGTCTTGGTCAGCCACAAGTGAGGTGATTGTGAAGGTCAAAACTCTGAGAGCAAGTTCAGATGTGACGTGGTAGGCCACACAAACTCACAGAATGGGACCTGGGGCCAGTATCATGAAGCCAAATGTTTTGCTTAGTCGAAAACTTGTTATTAATACCCATGGTCTTTCCATATTCATACATGAAGCCAATTAACTAGTCATCGAGACAATTATTGGTCCACTCCATAAATGAATATTTTGCCCAAAAATACATTAATCACTGGCAGTTATGGGATACACAGAGTTGCAAACACAATAATTTGAAAATAATCTAAAATGCATTTATTGTTTTGTAATTTATAGGAACTGATGCAGGCACGAATTCTTCAAATAAAAATTATGTTACCTAGAACTGTGACATAACCTAATTATAGGTTGTGAATTTTTCAATAAAACTAAGTATTAAAATATACTTTATTTGTTGAATCGGCAACGTAGACGAGACGTATACAGAATAGTATCTTTATCCAAGTTTTTAATTGGCTGATCTGTAGGACTGGGCGTCGTTTCCTGTAGTCAAGAGCCAATCAGCGCCGTTCATCTTACAACCAGGCAATACCAGCATTTGACATGACCTACGGTTGTAGTTATTAAATATCTCTCCGTTTTGTTATTGTATCACACTAGAGCATGAGTAAATACATTTTACCTGTTTCGGTAGTTGGAACTGTTATTGGTGTCAGTGTATTGTTGAGGTATGGATGACTTTAAGCGTTGTTCTTAATCCATGATCTTGAGCACTGAAAAGGGACAATTTCTGTTGCATGTAGTACTGTACAGTTTCTGATAGAATAATTTACCTAATTCAAGAGTATCGTTAAGCTCCAGTGTCCGTAGGTATCCAGCTACGGTAAATTTAGCATCTCGGTATTTTTGTAATCTTACGTAAAAAATAATTCATGGAGAACTTGACTGTTGTCAGTAAAGTATTGTTGTAAAATCTATACACTACTTTCATTTTTACAAACCCACGTGTTACTTATTCAGAGTAAAAGTTACGATTGTCTTCGTAAGTTATGAATTTGACCTTGTTCGGGAAATGATTGATGTTATATGAAGAATATGAGTTTAGCATTGGTAACTACTTGGGAAAAAATGCATGGCTGCAAGATTAAGTATTTTTACTTTTGTTTCCAACCAGGGATCATGTTACCGGGGGTGCTTGTCCTAGTAAAGCGAAGATTACAGGCAAGACTGTGGTAATTACAGGAGCTAATACTGGCATAGGGAAGGAGACTGCCCGCGACCTGGCCAAGAGAGGTAAAGGGATCGTGTGTTTGCAGTTAATGTCTTGGTAGAAAAATCACAATGGATTCCGAATAATCAACAGCAGTCTAAATGGAGCATAAACGCCTTACCAGATTGCAAGGAGATTCTCGGTTCTGATGTATTTGTAGATTTGTCTTCTTGCTGTGGAACTTGACAGAGCTAATAGTGTACAGTCGATAATGTAACTTTGCTTCCCACTTAGTAATGCAAATTATTGTTATGCTGTAGCAGATGAACCGTTACTCCTCTTGTCATGGATGCATTTAAAAAAGAAAGATGAGGTAGATGTGTACATTGAGGGACTTGAGCAGTGGCTCAGAAATACCACTTTTAAGAGTGCTTCACAGGGCATGAACAGACTACTCACAAAGGGAAAGGAAGAGCTCTGAAAGGTCATAGATAGATAGATACATACATACAAACATACATACATCATTTATTGATCCAGAAGGTAATTCAGGAGTTGATAGTCCAGTGGACTTCAAGATGAAGTATTAGCATACTGCGTTTTTAATGCAAAAATGTGAGTATGTGAAAAGTTCATTAAATGCCAACATTAAAAGCAACCACATCCACATAATGAAAAGAAAAATATCTTTGATATGCAATGAGGTCCCAAAGACACAAAACGATTCAGTTTACAGCAAAGTCTGTTCTCTTGATGGTGTCAGTCTTTTATGGTGATCAGAGGGAATGTGGCTTTTCTGTTAATATTAACAAGTTTAGGTTAATAATAATGGGACTCAGCTTTTGAATTATTTTACCCCATGACAGTTGTGTAAACAGTTATAAGACTTCACACAGGGACGATATATACACCCCCAGTCAAAAGTTTTTGCACACACTGAGATTTTCTACATTTGCATGTTACTCACTTAAAATGTACTAAAATACACTCTGTTTGCTTTGCTAACAAATAACTTTACAGTACATTAACCATTTGAGTACCTTTATTACCACAAAAAATGTCATATCTTTGATTCATAAAAGTCACCTCCTGTAGCAGTTTGTAATAGCAGAGAAAATTCGAGGCATTCTTTCCACAACGGACATTAAATACTGCTCTGTTTCATGGGATGAAGCGGTTAACTAGTGCAATTAAAGGACAGCCTAGAACAGGGCTATTCAAATCATGGTCCTTGAGGGCTGTTAACTTCTGATTTTCCAGCCTTCCCTAACCTGTGAGCCTGTGAGCCAGGTGTGAAGCCTCTGGCCAATCATAATCAGTAATTATTAAACGAACTACCTGGGAGAACTGAAAACATGGCCTGGATTTGGAATCGAGGGCCAGATTTGAATGGTGGTTGAGTTGTTCACTCAACTAAGAATAACAAAATCTGCAGTTTCTGAAATAAATGGAAGAGTGGTAAAAATCTGTCGTGTGCAAAACTTTTGACTGGTAGTGTATTTAAAAACATCTGAATGACACCTTGATGTAATCTACACCACGTTCCAAATTATTATGCAAATTGTATTTAAGTGTCATAAAGATTAAATATTTTGTTCTTCAATTAAACTCATGGATGGTATTTTGTCTCAGGGCTCTTTGGATCACTGAAATCAATCTCAGACACCTGTAATTAGTTTGCCAGGTGAGCACAATTAAAGGAAAAACTATTGAAGAAGGACGTTCCGCATTATTAAGCAGACCACCACTGTCAAGCAATATGGGAAAGACAAAGGATCTTTCTGCTGCCGAAAGCGTGAAATAGTTGAATGCCTTGGACAAGGTATGGAAACCTTAGATATTTCACGAAAAATTAAGCGTGATCATCGTACTGTTAAGAGATTTGTGGCTGAGTCAGAGCACACATGGGTTAGTGCAGATAAAAGCACAATGAGGAAGGATTCTGCAGGCAAATACACTGGATTAAGAGAGCAGCTGCTAAAATACCATTACAAAGCAGCAAACAGATATTTGAGGCTGCTGGTGCCTCGGGAGTCCCGCGAACGTCAAGGTGTAGGATCCTCCAGAGACTTGCAGTTATGCATAAACCTTCTATTTGGCCACCCCTAACCAATGCTCACAAGCAGAAACCGCTGCAGTGGGCCCAGAACTACATGAAGACTCATTTTCAAACAGTCTTGTTCACTGATGAGTACCGTGTAACCCTGGACGGTCCAGATGGATGGAGTGGTGGATAGTTGGTGGATGGCCACCGTGTCTCAACAAGGCTGCGACGTCAGCAAGGAGGTAGCGGAGTCATGTTTTGGGCCGGAATCATGGGGAGAGAGCTGGTCGGCCCCTTTAGGGTCACTGAAGGTGTGAAAATGACCTCTGACCTCTGGCAAGTATGTGGAGTTTCTGACTGATCCCTTTCTTCCATGGTACAAAGAGAAGAACTGTGCTTTCCATAACAAAATCATCTTCATGCATGACAATGCAGCATCTCATGCTGCAAGGAATACCTCTGCATCATTGGCTGCTATGGGCATAAAAGGAGAGAAACTCATGGTGTGGCCCCCATCCTCTCCTGACCTCAATCCTATTCATATCCTTTGGAGCATCCTCAAGCAAAAGATCTACAGTATGAGGGTGGGAGGCAGGTCACATCCAAACAGCGGCTCTGGGAGGCTATTCTGACATCCTGCAAAGAAATTCAAGCAGAAACTCTCCAAAAACTCACAAGTTCAATGGATGCAAGAATTGTGAAGCTGCTATCAAATAAGTAGTCCTATGTTAAAATGTAACTTGACCCGTTAAGATGTTTTTGACTGAAATAGCTTTTCATTCCGGTAAATATGCCCTCTTAATGCTGCAGATTCAACAAATGACCATTTTCAGTTCTTTACAACTTATAAAATGTTTTGAAACTCTGTTGTGCGTAATAATTTGGAAGAGTGCATTTTAAGTTTTTTATTTTTGAAGAACATACTGTTATCATTGGGAGGTTTGTTCAGTCACATTCGAATTATACTCTAATGGTTGACGACTCCAAAATTATGCTGACTTTTGCATCGACTATTTAGGAAAATCAGAGAAAAATATCATTTGCATAATAATTTGGAATGCGATGTATTTATATTTGCATATTACATTATGCTTTTCTTAATATCAAACCTGGACTGAACACTTGATGTGTCGTTAAGTGTAGCATTTGACATGTCCCCCTGCCAAAGTGTCTTCCGTTATGGTGTAAATCCTATAGTCAAGCCCACAAATCCCTGCTCACTACCTCCCCCTCTCTACTCTGCCAGCTAGTCTTGTGTACACTCAAGCCAAGAAATGCATATCGTTAAAGTGGAAAAAGGAAGATAAGGAATCCATTAAACAAAAGCTTTCCCATTGTAGGTGCCTGAATAAAATAGTGGGGAATAACAACCATTTGATAGATGTGAATCTGTCTTGGAATCCTGCTATGAGTCAGTTTAACATCGATCAATCCTTGGTTAAAGTTACAAATGCTGGCAGAACTCACACCTGTTATTTGCTCTGACTAACTGCCCTTGCAGTTCTCCAAATATGTATCTTTGCTTCTGGGTAATTTGTACTCTGTACCAGGATTTTTTACTACACTCTGCTCATTTTCATAACATTCTCCAGATACATGCTTTTGGGGAATCTGTTTTCTGTGAGCCTCCTTCAGCTTCTGGTCACTGGTCTAGTTCCTTGTTACTTTAGGTCTTTTACCACTTTGTTGCAGTTGACCAATGGTAGGGAAAAAAGGAATGACTCGCAGCGCAAGTGTTGCATGTATGTGATCCAGAGATCATTATAACTGTATACACTATATAGACAAAGGTATTGGGACACGCCTTTTAATCATTGAATCCAGGTGTTTCATCCAGACCACTGCTATAGGTGAATAAAATCAAACACCTAGCCATGTAGTCAGGTTTGCAAACATTTGTGAAAGAATGGGTCATTCTGAAGAACTCAGTGAGTTCAAGCATGGTACTGTCATAGTTCATGAAACTTCTTCCCTGCAAGATATTCCATGGTGAATTGTAAGTCATAGTGTTGCAAAGTGGAAGCATTTAGGAACAACTGAAACACAGCCATAAAGTGGCAGACCATGTAAAGTAACAGACCAGGATCACCAATCGCTGAGGCACATAGTGCATAAACTCAGTAACTGCAGAGTTTCAAACTTCCTCTGGCATTAACCCCAGTATTGTGTGCCAGGGGCTTCATGTAATGGGCTTCCATGGCCGAACAGCTGCATGCAAACCTCACATCACCAGGCAGTGGTGTAAGCATGCTGCCACTGGACTCTGGAGCAGTGGAAACGAGTTCTGTGGAGTGATGAATCACGTATTTCTGTTTGGCAGTCGGGCGAGGTGGATGCCAGGAGAACGATACCTGCCTGACTACATTGTCCCAGCTGTAAAGCCTGGTGGAGGAGGGATAATGGTGTGGGGTTGTTTTTCAGGGGTTGGGCTAAGTCCCTTAGTTACAGTGAGGGGAACCCTTAATGCTTCAGCATACCAAGACATTTTGGACAATTCTATGCTTCCAACTTTGTGGAAACAGTTTGGGGAAGGTCCTTTTCTGTTCCAGCATGACTGTACCCCAGTGCACAAAACAAGGTTCATAAAGATGTGGTTGGGCGAATTTGGTATGGAAGAACTTGCCCTGACCTCAACCACATCAGACACCTTCAAAACATGTCATAAAAGTTCCTGTAGGAGTAATGGCCAGGAGTACCAATATTTTTGTCCAAATAGTGTAGGTACTGGCAGGTAAAAATAGAAAATTGGCCCATGTTAGATTGCAGAATGTTTTATCTGGATATCAAATAGACACAAAGATTTCAAGTCATTATCTTAATTGATTTAAGATACAAGCTATGGCTATTAATGTACCCTCTGATCTGATGAATGAGAATTATTTTCCATAACGATTGTGGGATTTCAGTCCAGCAGATGTCTACATCTAGACGTCAAGAAGTAGTTTGCCACCAAGACCGCCTACTGCCAGGCAAAAAAAAAATGTTTTCAGCTTTATTTTGGTACTTAGTGTAGTGGGTTTATTTTAATATTTTCTGAGAATATTTAATGTGAAATTTACCAATATTTTTGGTCAAGCTGTTGAAAAACCATTGGGCTTCAGTGAATAATTTCAGTATAGTTTTTGAAAGACAATGAAAAGGCATAGGTTGTCAAAAATAGTAAGAAATAGTAAGAATTTTGCTAATTCTTTAACTGTGATGGAGAAACGATAGGTTGAATTTGAAATGTTTTGGGAGAGTTTTTGAACTTTCCTCCAGTCAAAGTGCTATCCTGCTGGTTCCTCCTCACAGCACTAGCGAAGCCTGTATTTGATGCAGCGATGCATGTGAGCTTCCCTGGGATGTTACTCTTGGTTTAAAAGCCGAGCGTAATGAGGGGGGGACCCAAAGCACGCCTGCGCGGCAGAGCCTGCGTAAATCCTGTAAGGAGGCGTCTCCCTGCTCATCTTTCTGTAATGATTCCCAGAATTCTCTGTGGGAAAGGGGGCCGGATCATCATGGGCTGCCGGGACGAGGAAAAGTGTGAGGCGGCGGCTCGCGAGATCCGAGGGGACACCTGCAACCATCACGTGTACGCGCGGAGGCTCGACCTGGCCTCCATGGCATCCATCCGGGAGTTCGCCAGTAGGGTAAACCAGGGTAAGGATGCGGGGGGGGGGGGGGGGGGGGAATTACCGTAACCCACGCCCAAAAAATAATGCTGACACCCAAAAAAGCAAATGTAAGGAACCCTAAAAAATTTTCCCAATTTTGGACAAAAAAAAA
>JAODKC010000045.1:17624600-17643928 GCA_026777985.1 Mormyrops attenuatus
CCCCCCCCCCCCCCCCCCCCCCCCCCCCCCCCCCCCCCCCCCCCCCCCCCCCCCCCCCCCCCCCCCCCCCAAGCCATGCAGAATGAAGGTGTGGATGAAACCAAAGAGCCCTTCCATTTCTCTGTTTCCTCTCTCTTTATTTTGGGTGGCGGGGGGGGTTGGCAGAAGGAGAACGTGACTAAACTCGAACATGAAAGGACTTACTGTTGAGTTTCATCATCATCACCATCATCATCATCCTCTAAATGAGCCACATGTCCCCTGAGGAGATGAAGAAGGTAACATGGCTCAGTGTCTCGCTAGCACTAGGATTTTAGCCGAAAGCCCCGCCCCCCTCCCCTGCTCTGGGGGCCATGCGTCTGGCCCTCCCAGTGCGCCGCTCTGACGTTCGGTCTTGCTGCTGAGTTCTACGGGATGTCACGCTTATCGCTATGGCGACTGCGGCAGCAAGACTAGAACAGGGCGGTCCGAGCAATGTAGTTCTGCTGGACAGGCAGGGGCGGGGGCGGGATTGCAGGGGGCGCTGTTAGGGAGCATTAAATGTCACTGGGGAGGAGACGGATGCGGGACAGCACCAACCTCTGGTGTAGCTCCTCCTCCACGGACTTCAGGAGGCTCCTGGGAATGACAAGAAGAGCAGATGCAGCAGCTGGTAGGCATGATGTCATTCCCTTTGCATGAAGGAAGTACCCAAGTCTCAATTTTTGAAGGTAACCATGTGCATACAAACAGTCATGTGATGTTATTACCAAGGCATCTTCAAATCGATGCCCAGGCGGCAAAACGCAGGGAAAGGTCCGGCTTGCCTGAAATGCCATTTCCCATGTTACAGTGGGAAGGAAGCTTGGGTGAAAATGGTGCTGGACAGAAGACAGCCAATAGGAAGGAGGCTCGATATTAATCCCAGAGCGGATGGTTGGTCCTCACATCTCTCAGCACACGTGGGCGTGCTCTGAGCGCAGTGAACCTTCAACCCAGTGCTACAACATGGTTATCTGTCTCGCGCCTTGATTTAGCAGAAACTCTGTAAAGCAGGAAAGTCAGGAGAGCAGCGCCAGGGATCCACAAAGACGTTCGGCAAATTGATGAGATGGTGTCATTATTAGCAACTCCACCAGTCAGAACCAAAAATATTCAAAGGGAAAAACAGAGTATTTCAAGTATTAAAGCCCCACCCACATGTATTCATGGTAGGGGGAGGGCTTTCTGCTGCCTGGTTTTATTAGGGAGTCCCAGGCTCAAGAAAAGGCCTCACCAGATGGACGAAGTAGTTAATATTTTTTGACGGATTAAATGGTATAATAATATTTAAGATCCATCCATCCACTCTCTGACTGATTATCCAGTACAGGGTCATAAAAACATATCCCAGGATGCATAGGGCACTAGCCAGGGGGCTTCCTGGACGGGATGCCAGTCCATTAAGGGGCACTAGGCAGGGGGCTCCCTGGACGGGATGCCAGTCCATCATAGGGCACTAGGCAGGGGGCTCCCTGGACGGGATGCCAGTCCATCACAGGGCACTAGGCAGGGGGCTCCCTGGATGGGATGTCAGTCCATCACAGGGCACTAGGCAGGGGGCCCCCAGGGATGGGACGTCAGTTCATCACAGGGCACTAGACAGGGAAAGCGCTCTCTCTCTCTCTCTCTCTCTTGCTCTCTCATACACATACGCACACACTCACTCACTAATGGTGGATAGCCATGTCATGCAGTGTGACATTTACATTTTAAATGCTCTGGACAATTTTGCCTTGGTGTGCCAGTTCGTGTTATTTATTTAAGAATCTACAAAAACAAGAAAATCCTGAAAATCTGCTTTGTATTAGTTCTCGTTCATATTTTATAAAAACTCATTTGGTGATTGCGATAGCGGTTTTCTGTGTTTAATAATAAATTAAGGTGTGGAAACAGGCTATTTTAAAACTCCAAAATACAGTACCTTGGCAAAACCAATATAGAAACATAAGCTAAAGCAAAGTTTTATTTTTTTAATTTTTTTAATTTACCATTTATTAAAATTCATGTTCCTGCCTAACGTGGGCAAAGCAAACACAATTTCTGAGGACATTAGAGCACCCAACTGCCGCTGAACTGAATATTCAATTAAAACAACAGGCGATTTATCAAAATGCTCAGTCTATGTGTGCTGCAAATCCTAATTAGTGACTGGGCTGACTTTTAAATTTACTGGGGCGTTTTTCAGATTAGTGGGGGAAAAATGAGCAAGTGAGATCATTTCTAAACCTGCCTTGTAAATACGGAAATTTGAACTGGAGAGGGGACTTAGTGACTAAGCGACTATGGCTAATACAATAGAGCCTCTAAATTAATAAAGCGCATTACGGAAATCAAAGGAATCCCAGCGCTTGCCACTGACTGCTTTGTGTCAGAATGCCGCTACGGAGTTAAAACGCCAAAGCTGAGCACCATGCCTTGTTACACGCTTACTAAAGACTGCGGGACTTTCTGCAGCTTTGATTTGGGTTGGATTCACTGTTAACTGCTCGTAATATATAGCGGGGGAAAAAAAAGTATTGTCCCAATAGTGAGGTTTGGGGGTGGGAACATCATGGTGTGGGGCTGTTTTTCCAGCATATGGGACTGGCAGACTTCATATAATTGAAGGATGGATGAATGGAGAAACGTACCGAGATATTCTTGATAAGAATCTGCTGCCATCTACCAGGGTGTTGAAGATGAAAGGAGGGTGGACATTTCAGCAAGACAATGAAGGAAGCCAAGGAAATTCTCAGTTGGTTTCAGAGAAAGAAAAAAAAGCTGCTAGAATTGCCCAGTCAGTCACATGACTTAAATCCAATTGAAAATCTATGGAAAGAACTGATGACCAGAATTCATAGGAGAGGTCCCCAGAACCTTCAAAATTTGAAGACGGTTTGTGCGGAAGAATGGGCCAAAATCACACCTGAGCAATGCATGAGACTTGTTTCTCCATACAGGAGGCATTTCGCAGCTGTCATTACCAAACAAAGGCTTTTCTGCTAAGTATTAAATAAATTTCAGTAAGCGTGTTCAATACTTATTCCCTGTGTCATTTCACCTTATTATAAATAATTTAATTTATGGACTTATTTGTCTTGATGTCTTTTTTATGTGTGGATTACTTGGGTTGTTACCGACATCTGGTGTAAATTTCACGGCAATTGCCCCATTAGAAATATATTTACTGAGAAAAATGTTGACGCATTCAATACTTATTTTCCCCGCTGCAAAACTGCAAATCGTGGTATGTATTCAACTCCTCAAGGTGCCTGACGGACTCACTGTACCACAGAAATCTGGGCCGAAATCCTCATCAATAAGTCAGCTGATCAGTGTTGCTCTAGCAGCTCAGATCCTCCCTCAGCACCTTCATCCAGCAGATGGAGAGAGACGAAGAGCTCAGCGATTCGGCCAGAGGGCCCGTCCTCCAACAGGCCTCCAAGCTGCCCCGAGGCGGCGGCTTTGACGCCGTCACGCGGACACTTGCTCACAGACGGACCCGGACACAAAGTTGCAGCCACAGGGCCGGGAAATTCCACTTACTTATTCCCTCCCAAAAAGGAGTTTTCCGGTGATCCGTGTGGGAATTCCAGCTGAAGATCCTAGGGAAAAATAGGAAACAAATCAGCTTTGGAAAGCAGTCTGGCGGTAAACAGTGTCAGGAAGAGGACAGCATCCACTGCATCGCGACTGCGACACGCCGCTGCTCATGCATCAGGTGGGTGCGTGGCTGTGGGGTGGGCACTCCTGATGCACTAGCGTGTAGCACTGCCACGAATAGCTACATCATGCAGGTTCACTTTTAAATAAACAAACGCCGGTAATTACTGTGAAGACATTAAACGGGGCGGTTAATTCACAGGGAGGGTGATTAAGAGGTTGATTAACAATGGGAAAATTAACCACTACAGCAAATTAAAGCAAAAAAAAAACCAAAAAACAAATAAAGGCTTGTTAGTAGAAAAGCACAACACACATGTATTTGCATAAACAAAGTGACATTAACCACCACAAACACTGTGTCAAAGGTCAAGCCCACTCGGGTGATGCAGAACTGCTAGATCGCTTAAGCTCAACTCAAGGCGCCGAGTCGTCCACGAGGGCTGGGAACAGCTGTAGCTTATGAGAGAGGTCTGTCATGGGTACAGGAGCCATCCATCATGACACACTGGAGTCATACAGAGCATCTATCACGACACCATTATCAGATAAAATACCGTATTACCACCATCCATGGCATATGGCTACCTGCAGCTAACATATCTGAAACCAAGCTACCGTCCCGGTAACAATTAACCGTAACCTTAAACGTAGCTTTGCGGTACAGTTGCCGTTAACCAAAACGCATTATTGTAAAGATGTATCTAGAAAGTGTAGTAATCCCAATACAGCAAAAGCTCATTGTTACCATTGAAGTATACAGAGAATATTACACTCAAAAGATGATCCATAAATATTTCCTTCCTAATTGGATCCTGTTCATTATCATCGCCCAAAAATCAGCTTGATGTGCAGCAGATTAAAAGGCCAGATGCCTTAAAGCCCCTGCGTTCATTCTGCATTTTGCTTGTTAGTTCGTTTATTAATGGCACTCTATTAACATTCTCTCCAAGGTTACCAAAAATTACAGAGCCGGTTATAAAAGGAAGAAAAACTAAAATAAAGCTGCACAAGGGGAGGGCTGGCACTTTCCCCCCAAAAAAATATTAATAAAAAAAAACCCCAAAAACAAAAAAAAAAAAAAAAAAAAACGAAAAAAAACAAAGCAGCGATTTTAAGCAGCGAGTTACTCTGAGACTTGCTGCGTTAGCATATGTGGAAAGTATTCCTTGTACAAGACACGGGCAAGACGCCATTCCCAGGCTGTCACTCTGCCTTTTTGGGACTGATGAGGGAAACAAGGACGGGACCGAATGTTCCCACCTTGCAATCCCACTTGGCAGGGGTGCATCAGACCCCAATACTGAATATCTTTTAAAAAACTGAAAAATGTTTAAATACGCTTGTGTTTAAACGTCAAGCGCTGCCTGAAAATAGGTCTGCTCAGTAAATCATTCACACCTGCAGCACGAGAGCTGATGTTATCTCATATCCAAATAATCGCTTTAACTAATTAATTGATTGCTGGGATGCAGCAAAAAATTGCAGGTCTTGTGGTTTTCCTCCATCGCATTTGCTACCACGGCCCTGATGCCTGCATGCAGTATTTATGCGATATCGCAGGAATCATTACTAAGGACGCATTAGAGCTGTGGCTCTTTGGAATTTTGAAATCAGGTCAGAGATTTTAAGTTTGAAAGGAGGAGATCTGTCAGTCTGCGTCGATTTATGCGGCCAGAGTCACGACTCTTCCAGCACGTCCGGACCTCACTGCCACAGGGCTGCATGGGTGCTGAGTGCCTGATGCAACATCCTCAGCATCAACTGTACTGCCTGTGACAAAATCCAATGGAGGAAAAAGCTAGAGTGGGCATAAAAAGCCTACTGTAATCTAGGGGGCGCTGTACAACTCAGTAGTTAGCAATCTGTGCCCATATCCGGAAGGTTGTAGATTCGAATCCCACGACATGCGAAGCAGGCACATCACCATCAGGCCACTGAACAAGGTGCATAATCATGACTGTCCCAGAGGCCATCAATGCTGGCTGACCAATTCCGGTCCTGTAGGGCCAGAATCCAACACATTTTACAGATTTCCCTGCTCAGACACACCTACTAAACCAGGTGATTAGCTGATTAAGATGAGTTTCAGCAGGGAAATCTGCAAACTATCCGAAACTGGGGAACTCTGCCCTCTACAGTCCGACCCCAAGCCTCGTTCTTGGACGTCACCTTGAACAAGAAGCATCAACTAAATGAAAGTAAAGTTTATAAAGAAGTTAGGGACTTATGTGATGCGGCAGGATGTAAGTTACAGATTCACTGTTATTGTTGCGAACAAAGATATATGAAGGATGTTAATAAGGATGAAAATCCAAGCAGCATTAAAATTTTAAACGCCATCTCTAGTGAGCCAGCGGGGAGCAGAGAAACGCCAAAGGGTTTGATTGAACCTTTGGGTTTCCATGGCGACTGATCGGAAGACATGGCAACCGTACCCTAAGGTACGGAAATCCAGCTCAGCCCGTCAGGGTTTAAATGGGGTCAGCTGGGCAGATTTCAGGACGAGAAGAAATCAGCGGCGTCCTCCCACCGAAAAACTGTTCAGCCCATGTGTTGATCAGGAGGACTAGTTCAGCGTTTTGGTTTTGGTCTGGGATTCCTTTTGGTGGTGGAATTTGAAGGGGCCACATCCCTATTCCTGTTCTCAGTTTGTTATGTTTATGTTGGTCCTGCTACCTGACATTGCCGGTCTCAAGCATATTATTAAAATGATGTGATGCGCAGTATTTACTGAAGGCTCAGGTGAAGCAGCAGCATGTGGAACCCAGGGCTTGCAGCCCCCCCCGAACACAAATTTCATGTCTGCTAGATGATCGATGCATCCTGCTGTGTAGAAGAAGCTTCCCACATGTAACACTCATATCATCATTCCCGCATGGCTTTCCGCTGACACAGGGAGCATTCAAGGTTGACCGGCTTCCTTCAGAAACAGCCACATGAGGGCGCCCCCTTCAGCACAGAGCCAGAACTGCAGTGGCCTTTCCCAATGCAAACGGCTTAAGCACACGCAGGGTGTACCAGGAAAGGCTGATTCGATTAAGCTGCAGTCCCTGGCTGCACTTAACTCCATTCTCGACATTACAACCCTACTGGGCTAAGCGGTGACACCATCACGTTAACCTTATCACGTTAACCTTATCACGTTAAGCCTGCACCCCTCAACGTTAATATTTGCTTACAGTGTGGGGTACAGCAATCGCCAGTTGCAATATTTAATTTTTTGTTTGGGAATGATAAAAGGGAAAACGTGTTAATGATTATAAATTCAATGTATCGATACAAACACACATGACAGATTAGGGCCAAGGGACGTTTATTAAAAATGGCCACCTGTCCATCTGTCCTGCACAAGGGAAATGAAGGTCAGGTAGTGATCTCCCTTCCAGCTGGCTCTTAATGCTGGAATTTCCCTCTGTATACATGATCCAATCATCCATACATCCGTAATCAGCACAGGACCATGGTGATCCTTGATTCTCTCTTAGGAAGAGCAGGGTATGAAGCAGGAGATGACACGGGCCGGATGCTCGTCTGTAGACGTGACCTCTGTTGCTACCTCACCGTTAATACCAAAGGGACACTGTGACCTGAATATTCTATTCTCTTACCGCAAAGCTGCTTGTTCTTACTTTTTTTGAATTAAACAAGCCCAAGTTTGACACTGGACACATTGCACAAGGGGCCTGAATCAAGCAAATCAATACCAACCACGTCCCTCATAACAGATCCAGACTGCTGACCGATTCTCTTTCTGAGATTATATTCTGCAGCACAGACATGTCAGTTCCTTATGTTCTCTTGGCCAGGTGCTGCTCAAAATGCTTTGCTACCCATAATTCCGGCACGGTGTATCCCTATTCCTCCACAGTGCCACCAGTGCTCTCGTCTCCATACTGTGCTCTGTACCAACTAAATTTATCACACTTGACTGAATTGTGCTTCACTAACACTTTAAGTGTTTCTTTTGGGATGTCACCATACAGACCAGCTCTAATTAAGTGCACATCTGAAATTAGCACTGCAAAATATAGCTATATACAGGTATAAAATTAGTTGTATAACTCGATGGCTTCCTGGACCTTCAATGGTAATAATGGTTATTTGTTTACTGAAGCTGACTGCTTTAGATACAGACAGACAGATGGATGAATATGCCTTAATTCGCTGACCATCCTAAAAGGGCTCAAGGCGAATGAAGAGCCACTTTAAAAGGTCCTGCTCGTTTCCCAGCACATAAATTGCTTTCATCTTGGGTGGAGCCTGCCAGCGCTGTATGAGGACTGTGCTTCTGGGGACTCTGCGTTTGCGTATGAGGACTGTGTGTGTGTGTGAGGACTATGTTTCTGGGGATCCTGTGTGTGTGAGGACTGTGTTTCTGGGGACTCCACGTGTGTGAAAAGCCCCGCCCCCAACAGGTAGCGGGAAGATGGGGCGTAAAAACAATGCCATGAGCACCACTGCTCATAGACAACCAATCAGGGAGCGATGTGGACAAGACCGTGGGCACCGCAGTGACTGAATGAACACACACACACACACACACACACACACACACACACACACACACACAAGAAGTGATGACAGCAGCTCTGACGTGGGCAGCAGAAATCAGGTGGATTAAAGATGAGAGGAAATAAAGCACAGAGATGGCTGTAGGAATGTTAGGAACAAAGGGAAGATATCTGAGAGAAGGCGAAAATACCAGATTAGATCTTGCAGTGTAGTATATTTCCTCTGCACAGTCCAAAAAATCGTCAGTGTCGGGCTGTTTAGCAGACAGACCAAGAAACCTGAGTTATTCACACCCAGCACAGAAACACAAGGAGAGTGGTGGGATGGCAAAGGAAAGGACAGGATGTCACAGAAAAGGGCAGGACATCACAGGATGGGGTGGGGCTGCATCAGAAGGGGCAGGACATCACAGGACAGATTGGGGCTGCACCAGAAGGGGTGGGACATCACAGGATGGGGTGGGGCTGCACCAGAAGGGGCGGGATATCACAGGACGGATTGGGGCTGCACCAGAAGGGGCGGGACATCACAGGGTGGGGTGGGGCTGCACAAGAAGGGATAGGACATCACAGGACAGGGTGAGGATGTGCATGATGGGCACAGGAAGGGGTGGGGCAACCCAGGACCGCGAGCACTCAAAAGGCTCTGCTTTATCTCTGCCAGTCTGAGGTTCGAGTTGGGGGAGACAGAAGCAAAGGGCCGAGGAAGATGGGATTTTATGCTGATCAGGCTCAGTTAGTAACTAAATGTGGAAAACTTGAAGAAGAAAATTAACATAATTAACATCCTTGGCCATAAAGATCAAAGGTGACCAAAGATAGACAAATAAATTTGCTTTTTGCTACTAAAAGTTAACATAATAAGAATTACAGGCTTAAATTAATTACCTTATTTATATTTTGAGATTAAATTAAATTTGCTGATTAATGCAATTAGATTTTAATTCAGTTCCAGGAACGTTGGTGCAAATGCGCTCAGTACTGGAAAATGGAGTAAATTTGCTGTTACTAGTAGAGGTAAGTATGGTGAAGTGGGGATCACTGACATCAGGAAGGAAAAAACTCATTGTGGTTCAGACTGGCATTCTGTGTGTGTGTGTGTGTGTGTGTGTGTGTGTGTGTGTGTGTGTGTGTGTGGGGGGTGAACAGGGTGTGAGAGGCAGGCGTGATAGGAACCAGTGGTGTGACGCCAGGTGAGCGGGGGGAAGTGATGCTTTCAGTCGGTCTCACCGGCTCGTGATGAGGCTCCGTCTCTTTCCGCAGAGGAGGATCGAACTTCACTTTGCCAACTGCAGGTGAGAATGGACACCATCACTCCAGAGGTAAATCACTGAACAGCGGCTGGGGGTGCACGGGGGCTCTGTATAAATACCATTCATTTAAAGAGGTCTGCACCAGTTACCCAGCTAGCCAGAAGATGTCATTCAAAAGCCTACATCTGAGCTTTACCCCTGTGGATTATACCTCAAAAACAAAGGTCAGGATTTGAACCAGCAACCTTCTGGTTCCCAGTTGTTTGGCTGATGTTAATTTCTGCTCCTGGGCAGCCCATAACCACCAATCCGGGGTCTATTAGGGACTTAAGAGCTGAATTTGCAGACCTACCATGCCGCTGGCATTTCGGGAATTAGACTGGGGTTTTTCTGCACAGGCGGCAGAGAGTGATAAAGGCATCGGGTTTCAGGTACTCAGTCTGGCAGGAAGATGTGAGCAACGCTGCTATCGGGGGTGGCTTATCGGCGCTATGGAAACGGCCGGGACGTGCTCAGGTTTCGCAGGGACTGATACGAGTCCTGGGAGGACGGGGACGAGCCGCCCGCTAGAGGCGTCAAAAGGATGGTCCCTCAGGCCTCTGCACGTAGGAGAGAGACCATGCCCCCGTGTGGCAGCTGATGGTACAGGGCGAGGGGAAAACTCACAGTTGATCTCAGAGAGCGTCTTTCCCTCTCGGGAGCTGCGGCTGGTGGAGCGGATCCGAGGCGGCACGGGCTCCAGGGGCTGAGGACAGCAGGACAAACTGATCAGACACTGCATCGGACAGCTACGAACCATCTTGCCATGGCGCCCCCTTCTGGCTGGAGGCCAAAGTCTGTACGAGGAACTTCAGTGATAGTGGTGATCATTTGTTACTGCTTAATATCTGGATCTCCCACGCAGCCTTCAGGGATGGGGGAAATGCAGTCATGTGGGCCCCTGCGGGCTTTGCATCAGCTAGCCATGCACAGCGCCCCCACTGGCTGACTAGGGTTAGTGTCCAATACTGGTGTTTACCTGAACTTAAATCTGAGCCTTGAATACCTCCTCAAGCACAGACTCATCATCACGTTCGAAATATTAAGAGTGAGATAGAATGACTTGTGACAGTTCCGCGAGTGGTGAGTTAGGAGCAGGGGGCTTGAGCCCCGCCCCAACCCATCGTACCTCAGGCTCAGGGTCGTCGTCATCAAAGTCAGGGTACAAGCTGCTGTCAGGGTTGCTGGCCTTGTCCAGCAGCTCGATGGCTAGCGTCCGACTCAGGGGCTGAGTGACAAAGGCGTGCTGGAGCACAGAAAGGGGAGTCAGGAAGAGGTGGGGTCAGGAAGGGGCAGAGTCAAGAATGGGCGGGGACAGGAAGGGGCAGAGTCAAGAATGGGCCGGGACAGGAAGGGGCAGTCAAGAATGGGCGGGGACAGGAAGGGGCAGAGTCAAGAATGGGCGGGGACAGGAAGTGGCAGAATCATTACATGGCGCTGCCCAGCACAACCTCAGGATCAGGGCAGCCCAGTCAGTCGCGCACCTGCAGCAGCTTCTCGGCCGTCGGCCGCTTCTTCGGGTTCTTCGTCAGCGCCATCTTGATGAAGTGGTGGAAGTTGTTGGTCCTTGGAAACAAGCAGGGAGGTTGTTGCCATGGCACCCACTTAGATTTCACTTTTAACACCAACGTACCCAGACTCTGCTAGGGACCTACTCCACCGCAGACAGACGAACACGCACTATTCATTTGCTCAGTCAATTAATATCGCAATTTCTCTACAAAAACAATTCCATAAATGCCAGAAAATAAACATATAATGACTTTATGCAGCTAAGACATGAGTGACAGCTGGGGTATAATTTAATAAGAAATGCAATGACGTGTCCATCTTACCACTTCACTTTATCTTTCAATTTTGGTGGCTGGAAATTACTTTTGGTCATCAAGAACAGGGCCCTGGGGGACATGAAAGGTCAGGATGAATGCACCATCCCATCCCATCCATCCATCCATCCACCCATCCATGGCTCACAAACTGACCTCATAGGATGCAGGTCAAACATGGGCGGCTGCAGCTCTGCCAGCTCGATGCCAGTGATGCCCACTGCCCAGATGTCACACAGCTGGTTGTAGCCCCCTTTGCGCTCCACAGCGGCCACTTCGGGGGCCATCCTGAGGTGGGGGGGGGGGGGTGGGGAGATGTCTCACATTACTGCAGGGACTCACAGACAACCTTTAATATGAATATGATACCCTCCCCCTTCCCTCCCCAGAGGTACCACCAATAAGCCTGGTCTCCATCTCCTTAAAATCCTTTGACTGCATTTCGTCAGCAAAGCAGAATGGGATAAAAGAACAAGAAGACTGAAGCAATGCAACCAGAGAGAGGAGGCTCACAGATACCGAGTGGCCATCACTGCGTGAGAGAGAGGAGGCTCACAGACACCGAGAGGCCATCTCTTCGTAAGGGAGAAGAAGCTCACAGACACCAAGCCGGCATCTCTGCGTGAGAGAGAAGAGGCTCACAGACACCGAGTGGCCATCACTCTGTACTCACCAGTATGGAGTCCCGATGAAAGACTTCCTTTTGGCCAGTGTGGCTGTGATTTGTGCAGACACCCCGAAGTCAGCTGAAAGAGAAGAAGAGGAGTGCGATAAAGCTGCAGGAGCACGTTCACACACGCATGGGGATGTACAGGGAAAATATCATCATAATCATAGTGACCAAAGCCGAGAGTCCCTTCTTTTAAAGGCCAATCTAGCTGCATGTGAAGTATATACATATTACGGCTAATCACTGGCAGGGTGTTTATACAAACTAGCACGGTGTGTACGATTATCTATCTCTCTCTCTCTCTCACACACACACACACACACACACACACACACCCATTTGTATTCATATCTTTGTGGGGACTCCCCATTCATTTCCATTTGGCAAATAGAATGTGGTATATACAATCCCACACACACAAACACACCAACACACACACACACACACACACACACCACAAACGCTGACACAAACACACACCACAAACAGACACACACATACACACAAACACCAAATGCCGACACACACACAGACACAAAGACACCACAAATGCTGACACACACGAACACGCACACAGACACACACTACAAACACTCACACACACAGACCCCACAGATGCTGACACACAAATACACAGACAAAAACTACAAACACTGGCGCGCACACACACACACACACACACACACACACGTGATTCCATTATGAGCGGCTGTGCAGTGGCAGGGGAGTGTAAAGTGGGTCAGCTGAGGCGCAGGCTTGGGGGGGCGGGGGGTGTTTGCAGCATCCACCAAAGGGCTGAGCGTGACGCGCTGCGCATTATAGCTGGCTAACAGCAGCCTCGGGCCTATTCTCTCACCCAGCTTCACATAGCCGTTATCCGTTAGCAAGATATTCGCCCCCTGCACAGAAGGAAACGGCTCAGGGTCAGAGACATGCACAAACGCACCATAAATACACAAAGTAGTCTGAGCTGGTAAGTGGAAGGTAAACCGCAGCTGGCATTTAGGTAAGATATAACACGATCAGAGTAAAGCTGCTTCTCACACACACAGGGAATATGAATGTAAGACAGCAGTTTAGCATGTATTCAAATTATACCCCCATATCCAAAACATGCATTCAAATTTTATGCAACAGTAATTTTACCATACAGTTACAGTTCAGAAGCAGGGTTTTTTTAAAAAATTGTATTTATTTATTTTAAAATAAACTTAATCAGAAACTGAAGGTTTATAATATATGGTCTATGTGGCAATCTTACCTTAATATCCCTGTGCATCTTTCCTTTGTGGTGGAGATAATACAGCCCCTGGAGAAACATTATAAATATTCACAAACTATTTCGATTCCAACTGCTTAAGCGCCTAATTTTCCGCCCTTGAAAAAAGCTGCATAATTATAACCTTGAAATTGTATAGCGACTATCAGGGTTAGCTACGAGGGGCGTGTTAAAGATGGTTGACAGGACTTCACCCCCTGGCACTGCAGGCCACACGCTAGTAAACACCTCCCTCAAAAGTCCCTTAAAAGCCATTAAACACCCCCATCCCGGCGACCCCGGGCAGGGAAAGGCCAGCCATCCGCCCCAGTTAAGCGGTAGCTGTGAATCGATAGTGATGCTAATGGAGTGGCGGGCGACTAACGGTACCTGGAGCGTTTCCCGCGATACGTAGGCGATCTGGGACTCAGACAGGGGCCCCGTCACTGCAGGGAGAAGGGCACACGGTTAGGGGTGGGCTCCCGCGCAGATCCAGAATCGGGAATGATGGCGGGTCAGCCGGGAGGCATGATATGAGAACAGCAAATCTAATTCATCGAAAAGGTTAATTAAATAATTATGGCCGGATTCTGGAGTGTCTGTTTGATGCATGCCTTCTAGCTGTGTTTAAATGGCAAACTGTTAAGGATGGTTTCACTGTTATGCTTGGGTATGGAGACCCTCCCCCGAAATTCAGTGAAGCAGGAGTGGAGGGCCGGGGGGGGGTTGGGGGGTGCCAGAAGCGACATCGCTCAGACGGCAGCACTCCAGGCCGTTCACATTACAGTACCGCAGCATCGGGACAAAGTGTAGAGCGATGAACTGCGGAGGGATGCGGTCTACGTCTGCTGCAGGACCAGCACTGACTCCAGCTGCCAAGAACTACCTCATTCTGGTAAAATTCTATACTATATTATTACATCATTAAAAATATATATAGTCCCATCAATAAACAAGGCGGCCCCAAATACTTCCTTTCCGGTGTCCTTTTCATTCACTTAGACAAACGGCGACCAGAGACAATCAAAGTCCTATCTGGCAGCCTTGGGTGCCTGTCGGCACACGCCCGCCCACCCAGACGCCCCCTCACCCGCCCGCTTGGGTCCTAACGGGGGCCACGCCTCCGTCTTACCATGGTATATATCCTGTAGCGATCCTCCACCGCAGTATTCCATGCATATCCATAATTTATCTCTCCTGGAAGTATAAGGAGACAACTTCAGTTACAATCAATACGTCTCGGAATAGCTCACAAATCACAACCCGCGGGGTGAGGTGGAGGGGGAGGCGTAGCGTGCAAGTCGTCGTTCTGGGTCACATCACGCCGCGCACCTCGGCGGATTCCCCTTGCTGTCCATGGGACGCTGCTCATGTTTGGATGCAAAAATCTCTGCATCGGAAGCCTCCCCCGAGCCCCCAAGCCCCCCAACATGGCCCCATGGGGTGGGGGTGGGGTCTCAGCCCGCTGGAGGGGGGGGACACACACCTGAGATAGCTGCCGAAGTAGGCCACGATGTTGGAGTGCTTGCAGTCCTTCATCATGATGATCTCCTGCTGCACCACTGCAAAGTCCTCCCCTGCAGAGGAACGGAGGCAGAGGCGTGAGAGAGGGAGGCCCGGCATACTGAGGGAAGGCAGGAGATCAGCCTGTGTGTCTGTCAACCTCCAGCATGTTCCTCAGCTCACATAGAGACACAGATCACACACATCCCTGCACTGCCTGGGACAGGAAACTGCTTTCTGTGACTGGCTAGCTTCTGGCTATCTGTGCCTAGCCTATGGTTAGCTGAGACTGACCTGCAGCTGACTGAGGCTTGCTTGTGATTAGCAGAAGCTAACCGGTGGCTAACTGGGTCTAGTTGTGCGACTTCCATTGCAGGGTTGCCAACCCCTGACGCCCGCAAACAGCTACAGCACGTCAGTGTGCATTACTTGGGTTTAGCAGTTTAGCGCTCATGAAGTCGCTGCAGGAGTTACTCTGGAAGTGCTTCATCAGTGAGGACATCTAGAGCTTGGGGGGTGGAGGGGGGTGTATGCATGTCTAGTGAGGCTGCAATTCTCAAGGAGACTAAAAACGGCACAGCTTTCGGGTCGGTTCCCAGCTGCGCGGCCAAGTTTTGACGACACGTCAGTGGTTAAGTTACGCAACTAAGAGTAGAACAAAGCGAATATACAGACTAATGGGACACCCTCCGCTAACATGGGGCTCTTTCACCATCCGCCCCCCTTTAGGGTCAATGCTAACGGCAAATAGCATCAGTCACACAAGTTCGTCCGCTGCGTTCTGAGTATTAAACGACCGCAGACACCCCCACTCCACGACTGCACATTAAAGGCCCTGCCTGCTGATATCACAGATTTTTAATTAACATCGCTTCGCAGATGGATTATCTTTCATCTTTCTCCACGCACTGGCTTCCAAGAAACACCATGATGAAACATTAAACCAAAACTTCAACCCCAGTGTGCCCCCTCCCCCCCACCAATTTTTGCTCTCCCTGATTAAAATGATCACAACAAAAATTGATCTAACAGGATTTAACGGCATGTTTGCAGGAAGCCCCTCCACAACGCATATAAATATTTAGCCTGAGATGCAGTCTGTGAGTCAGCGGATTTCTAGACACTGAGGTGATCTGACAAGCTGTCTCCTTAATACAAATAAAAATTTTAAAATAGTACCTTCAGTGTAATAAACAAGCATAAACAAGGAGACCACTAGGCAGACTAATAGAGATAACCTGTCCGTGGTGTGTTGTGCCGTTCCTCTGGAATGCGTGTCAAATCAAAAGTGTGCATTTAGCGGGGGTGAGCCCTCAATCATGAAATAAACAGGAAACAGGGAAGGACACCCCCAGCCAGCATGGCTGACACTAGCATATCCACCTGCTCTGATGCTATTTACCTGCCATGGTTCCCATTGCATGTGCACAACACTCCTTCCCTTAGTCACTATTAGTCACCACACTTCTGCTGCAGCAGAGTCATCACCTTAACCTGCGACCCGCCCACCTCTATGCACCAGTAAGCACCTGCGCACAGTACTGGAGAATCCAATTGTGATAACTGGAATTATTATTGCATTTGCATTTTTTAAATGGACAGAATTACAGTGGCTCAATGGTGAGCTTGGACCCAACACACACCCGGGACCGTGTCCCCTTCCCAGCCCCTGACCCACCCATTCAGAGTCTGCAGTTTCTCTCTCTGTGCAGTTGGATTATCCTTGAGCTTTTATCTCCCCTCAGTCATCGTGACACACAACAGAATACCCTAGCTACTACACTATGATGCATAGTGTGACAAAAATAAGGAGACCCATTAGAGACATAATGTCTCCCTGTGTCACATCTGACATCCCAGGGCTCTCCTGTTGTACCCTTCAGCCTGTTTTTACTGGCTGAGTCAGTAAATGGTAAAGTGTCCTGCTGTACAGTGCTGTAGGAGTTTGGGTAATTCTCCATGGCAACAAATTATATCCACAGTAATGTGTATATTTGTACTTTAAGGGAACATGACTCTGAATATGAGACCCAAAGAACCTCCCTCTACTATCTATCCATGCTTCACATGTAACCCTGATATTACCCATCATTTCCGCAGACTGAATACTGCCTCCCAGCTCCCCCATGTCATTTGTCATGCACGCCACAGGCAACTCGTTATATTTGAGCGCTTTTTAAGGTAGGCAGCAACGCGTCCGCGAAAATCTGACAGTCGCAATATTGGAGTTTCAAAGTGAGTTTCTTTCTTTCCCAAGTTCTGAACCAGACGCCGCCGTCGCGGCGTGTATGGAGTTTCCCCGCAAACCAAGCCGCTAGCAGCTCGGTGTGAACGAACGTCCGTCCATCCGTTTTCTGTAACAGCTTATCCTTTTCAGGATCACAGGGGGATCCGGAGCCTGTCCCGGAGGCTCGGTGTGAACGTCTTTCCAGAAAATTAAAAAAAAAATAAAATGTTTTAATAAAAACTGAAATAGAAACACTTCTAAACGGCGACCATACTTCCCGCATATCCCCTAACACTGACCAAATTCTACCCATTCGGACTGGGAAAGAAGTCGCCAACGAACTGGCAAAAACGAACCCCTCCAACTCCCCATTAAAAACAGACCTGTTTCTGTATATCACACCAATATTTATAGATTAGTAACTACTATTAGTGGTTTGTTATTCTTAAGTCGGCAGTAGATAAATCTATGCGTAGCAAATACCTGAATGTATTAGCATCACTATGGCTTATAGGCCTATAATAATGTCCGCAAATTGATTTCACGCGCCTAGCCTCAGTATAATCTCAAACCAAAATGGCGAACCTAATGTTCTCGCAGTCCAATTATTTTGTGCAGTATACTGCTCGGCACTTCTAGATATTAATAAATACAGCATAAATAATCTACTGATTATATCCAGTCCTCTATTAGTGTAGGTGGGATTACAGGATTTCATTAAAGCAAAAAGGTGCCAGGATCTCAGTGCCGCCATGAGACATAAGCGGCTCACACCATTAAAAGGCACAGCCGCACATTCCTACATAGAATCTTAATTTTAGTAACGTTCATAAAGCTCCTGTGGTGATCTTTCTCAGGCATCGTTAGCGACTGACCGTCGTCTCCCACCATCAGCTGGCCAGCTGCCCCCAGAGCGTGCCAGCCCCCCTGCCGAGAGCGCACCCTGCTGGGAAATGACTCAATGTGACATTGCCAGACTCCATAGATCCAACCTGACTGGCACTATAAAGACCCTGCTGAGGCGAAGCGAAGAATAAAGCTAATATTTTTAATATCAAAGCCGTATTCCAACCAGCTCCCCTCCCCATGCCTGTATATTTTAAATTAAATCTTTCCATTCATCTTTCATAACTGCTTATCCAAAGGGGGCGCTGTGGTGCCTATTCCAGGAGGACACGCTCACATGAGGCAGAAAAACCCTGAATGATATGCCAGTCAATCTCGGGGAACACTCACACACTACGGGCTAATCAGAGACACTTGTACACCTAAACGGCACGTCTTTGGAGGGGAGTGGGAAGCCGGAGCCCACAGAGGAAACCCACACAAGACAGGAGAACACGCAGAACCCATACACCCATGCCGCAGAAAAGAACCCCCACATGCAAGAAGAGCCGGTACGGAACCCACACACACGTGCAGGAGGAGCCGGAACGGAACCCACACACACGTGCAGGAGGAGCCGGAACGGAACCCACACACACGCAGGAGGAGCCGGAACGGAACCCACACAAACGCAGGAGGAGCCGGAACAGACACCACAATCCTGAGGCACGAGGCCATGGCGCTGAGTCACAATCTCTCATTTAAAACAATTAGTATTTTTAATTTAAATCTTAATTCGCATGACAATAATTTGCAGACCTGTAAAAGCTGAAGGCTTGCAGCCATACAGCGTCACCAAGAGGAACAGTGAAAACGGCAAGATGATTATACGGCTTCTTACAGTATCATTAGGGAGCTGATAGCCCTGGGCTTCTTGATATATCAGATAGCATCTTCACAAAATGCATTTGCACAAGGAGCTTATTTTAACATGCTCATTTTCTGTTAATTTCCCCCTTGTCATGACTAATTAGGCCTATGGGGGAGCGCAGTATCACAAGGCAGCCGCAGCCTATGACATATGCCCCCCCCCCCCACTGCAGCCCCAGGACTTGGGCCTGAGGTGCGCACATCCTACTCGGATTTCGTCCCTGACCTTACAGTGCATAGAGGGGGGAACTATTTGGGTTAGTTAGGGGGAGGGCAGGCAGTGCAGCCAGCGCTGAGTGAAGAGATGGTCACAAAGAGACTTCTGTTTAAGATGGGCGCATAAGAGGGGCCATAATTCATGCAGAAGGTCCAACTTTATGATTACCAATGAAATATTTTGAATCGATGAGTGATGGGGAGGGGGCACTCCGGGGCAGTCAGCTTTCCGCCGGGGCCAGTATCTCTGTGGCACCACCCCTGCATTTGCCCCGAGGGAGAAGGGGAAGCATTGATAGAGTTTTGGATTGGGGCCTAAAATTATCAGTCTGCCCCCAGCGTTCCAGGGGTACCCTGCTGAACCCCCCGGGTCTGTTCACTACTCCCTGCGGCTGGTAGGAAGC
>JAODKC010000045.1:17650365-17668707 GCA_026777985.1 Mormyrops attenuatus
CCCCGCCCCCCCCCCCCGCCCGCCGCCGCCCCCCCCCGCCCCCCCCCCCCCCCCCCCCCCCCCCCCCCCCCCCCCCCCCCCCCCCCCCGGAAACTGCAGCACAGGTATAAAAAACAAAAAAGAAAAAACAAGAGTGAGCCAGGAGAAGCGAGGGCTAGCTGGTTGCTATGTAACCACCCCCCACATCACCCACTGTTATTTCCCTCATTGAGCAGAAATGCCTCCCTTTTGCCAAAAGCTGCAATTCACAACTCTGCCTGTAACCTTTAACTGCTTCCTTCTGCTGGTGCGTTTCTTTCGGGTGTTCAACACCTCTGACCCAGCCGGAGAGTGGGACGGAAATGTTAAAGAAAAGCAGCGAACATGTTCAGCATGAACCTCAGGATTGCGATAGGACACGTTAGAGAGAAGGCAGACAGCGAAGACGGAAATCACGACAAGACGCGTGCATTAAATGACCAGGGGTTCTGCCATTAAGCGCGAAGCAGGAGACCTCCAAACACCTCGAGTTCTAGAACCAGGAACCGCAGCCCGACACCTGAAGGGAACCTGAAGCAGGTTGCCGTGGACTGCCGTGTGAATGGCGAATGGTCACTGTGATGCCGCGATGGGACAGGTCCAGCGAAGCTTATGGGAAATGCAAAGGACACGCCCCCACCGGAAAAGTGACGGCACACTGGGCCAGTGCTGGTTTATAAACACAGAGTACAGAATGTCTATTACTCCTCTGGTGCCAATTGGAGCCTTAAAGGTAGATTAATAGTATTGACTTTAGTTCCAGTTAACACATTAATGAAACTCCGGCATTATGAAGCTAAAGATCTCTCCGGAGTAACAGGAATGATTGCCATTTCCCCATTTTATACGACATGACAGTTTTGACTGGGCTTTGGGGGGCTGAGAGTGGCCCCATGGGGATGAGTAGGTAATGCCCCCCCCGGGGGGACCTGGGAAGAAGTCACAGTGGCAGGGGCAGACGCATTAGAGCCCCACATCGGGGAGCATATGCCTGGGAGTGGTAATAAATCCAGGCTGACATTAATGTAAGGGCCGCCATCGCAGACAGCCACCAATCTCTGCCTGACAGGCAGTCATAAACCCCTTATTACACTCGCACGCTCTGCCATAACGTGCCGAATGAGATGGCAGCCAAAAGGAGTCTGGGGGTGAGGTTCCAGAAAACAGCTCCGCGCTTCAGCTTCTCGTCAAAGCTACGGCATGTCCATGTGTGTGTGTCTACACACACTCACATGTACACAAATGTTCAGTGGTTACACCCATAAAGTATGACCTCTAGACCCTGGGGGTGGATCTGAGGGGGTCTGTGCCGAAGTTCTGGTTCTGGTGGCTGCCCGGGAGCCGGCTCCACACTGGCGAGGAGCTGCTGCTCCACCCACACGTAGGGTATTGATGCAGGTTAATCAGCAGGGGTGCCACTGCATCCGGGTCACATGACACAGCCCTGCAGTCACCTGCCAAGCTCCCATGTCACATGGTGACTCAAACAACCGTGGGAGGACAGCGACCGCTACCGTGAGGACTATAGCTCGTGACTAGTAAGCCCACCATGCTTGTACAATGATCATGTTTTATCGGCGTACAACACTATAGCCCACCCTGGGATTTGAACCAACAACCACCCCGGTACCTGCAATCCTAAACAATCAAACAAGCAGCAGTGACTGCTGAAATACACACAGATTTCAGAGTTAATAGAAATTACTATTGGCCTGTTCTGCACAGGTTTGCAGGGCTGGAGCCGTTGTCTACTCTGCTAATTTTCAACGGCTAAACATGGGGCGGCTAACGGCTGTGACCATTTTTAACAGAATGCTAAATGCTAAGCATGACCCAGCAGGTTACCAGCCCCAGAAAGCTGGTCCGTGGAGGCTGGACCCTCCACAAACATCAAGGCAATTGTTGATCTGTTAGGAGCCCGAGCAAGAAAAAGGCTCCGGTCTGTTTCCAAAAAGAATACATGAGTGTGGAAAAGTCAACCACCATGAGGATCACTCATCAGCGCCTCACAAACAGAGGCCCAGACACACCGAAGACTCTGCCGGTCCCATTGCAGGCATCATATTCATCACACGGGAAGCACTCTGAGCACAGCTGGCCATATTCAGATTACCGCCATGAATATAAACATCACCCACCCGCTCCCCCCCCCCCAAATCCCCCCTTGAACAACACGAGGAGGGGGGCAGGGTCACACAGCGGCCATGCTGCACCAGGATGGAGAGCAATCACTCAGCTGAGATGAGTGCACGTATATGCCAGGGCACGTTTCCACCTGAGGTACCCCGGGGCAGGTTGCTGCCTGAGGTACCCCGGGGCAGGTTGCTGCCTGAGTTACCTCGGGGCAGGTTTCCCCTGTGGTATTTCCCTTTAGCTAACCCTGGACTAAAATTATAGGCCACAGGACCCGTCTGGTGGGCTGACCTCGCAACCTCAGTGGTAGGGCCTTCTGGAAGAGGCTGGTCACAAAGAAAAAAAAAAACAACACGAAGTACAGAGGGAAAAATTGGTCTCTGGACTGGAGGACATTAATGCATTTATTCTGGGTCTATTCTGGGTTGGAAGCAGAACTTGCTGTAACAGGAGGGGAGCAGAGAGCAGGCATGGTGATGGACGAGCGAGGGCTTACCAGGTTCCAGCTTGATGACCTTAATGGCAGCCAGCTCCCCAGTGGACACGTTGCGGGCCTGGGGAGAAGAAGCAGGTATTCCATTAATTGGGTACCGTGAAGCTTTTCAACAGAGTGGAACCACAATGCACTGGGAGAAAGCCATCATAGGACCCTCCTGATGTCCACACACACACATACACACACACACCAGCATGGTGACATGAACATGGGAGGGTGTACCTAACACAGGAATGACACACTACATAAAAACACTACATACTACACACTACATAAAAATGTCAGGGAGACATTAGTATTAAATCATCCATCGTTAATGACTCATCACTGTTCAGCCATAAAAAGGCAGCCCACTGAACAGAATGGCATTCTGGGAAAAAAGTTTCCTTGGATCTGATTCAATCCTGACTGGCAAGTTTCTCGTGACCATGATGGCTGACATTGAGGGGGTAGGTTAAGGGCGGCCTGGGCGATTGGCACCCGATCAATTCGCCCGTGTCCTTCGGGCTCAACTGCGATCGTTCGGGGCCTCAGCGCCTGGTGAGCTCCGAGCCGCAGATGGCCAACGGAACCGCAGATCGATGGCCAGCATTTCAGGGTTTCCACACTTAACCACCCCGCCTTCCTCCCCCGAGTGGCGGTGGGGGATGCAGGCAGGAATAGGAAGGGGGGCACCTCTCACAGTGGGCAAAGAGCACCCCGTGGTGACTAACACTGACATCATCTCTCAGGGCAGATGTTAAGCCCCACCCCATAAAGCTGTTAAAAGGGGGGGACCTTCACTGCATTGAAATGTGGACTGTGGAACTCTGGGATAGTTCCTCACTATGTCTTTGCTTAGTAGATGTTTGTTGATTGTATGTGGCATCTGAGGCTATACAGTGGGACTAATGCAAAAGTATTGTAGTATTAGGAAATATAGCAGCAAAACATGTCCATGTTAATGGAATAATTACAGGTGTGCATCATTCAATGCTTACAGATGTGAGCTCTAAGTTAAGCCGTGTTCCTGCAGCTGCTACCCCACAGCTGTCCTGTACTTACTCCCGGTCACTGGCTGGAAGCTCCTCCCAGCTCACTGGTACCTCAGCTGGTTCCCTGACAGCTGTCCTGTATTTACTCCCGGTCTCTGGCTGGAAGCTCCTCCTAGCTCACTGGTACCTCACCAGCTTCCCTGACAGCTGTCCAGTACTTACTCCTGGTCACTGGCTGGAAGCTCCTCCCAGCTCACTGGTACCTCAGCTGGCTCCCTGACAGCTGGCTACTTTGTATTGTGTCACCTGTCTCTCTCCTACATCACTTTGGATAAGAACATCTGCCAGATAAGTAACAGATAAGTAAATGTAACTGGACTAAAGTGACATCCTGTCCCATCATACCCCATTCAGGTCACTCATCCTGGAGCCTGATCTGTCAGCTGCTGGAGGTTGCGTGATCTGTATCACACGTGGGTATAAAGAGCCTTCAGGGAAGCATGAACTCATCTGTTTATTCTTAAATGGCTGAAACTTGCTTAAAATCTCCTGTTCAGACAAACTGAACCCTACCCCACCCCCCCGGCTATCTGACAGCGGCATTTTAAACATGTATCGCATGTTAAAGCTGTTCTGACTGTCCATCCGACTGTGTATCTGCGAGAAGGCTGGAGTGTGCCGGAGATCTGCGAGGCGCTCCCCTAAGCGATGGGCCTGAACACCATTCGCTCCAGAGGACAGTGCGGTCAGATGGGCGGATCTGCCACAGGGGGCGCCGATGGACACGAAGGTCAGCACGGGACCCGGTGAAAAATGAGCCTCGGTTCGACAGACGCCACAAGAAAGTGAGCTGAAGTAGCGAGAGCCGGAAGAGAGGGATCTGCCGGAGGGATGTATAAAAAGGGCAGGTCTGGAGGCGACCAGGGGGCAGGTGGGAAATAAAACGCATGAGAGCATATAGGCTGGTAAGGCGCTGTTTTCTCTGCATTGCATACACACTCATGCAAGTCAAGCCATTTTGCATTCGAAATATCAGAAAAGAACTTAAATTAATACTGTGTACAGATGTGAGGTGTGTGTATTGACTCAAAAAGTGATACACAAGACAGCAAACAAGTATCACTTCACACTGGAACTAAACCCCCGGCCCAATAAGTCCTCAGCAGTATTGTTTGGTAATGAAATAAACTGTATATAGAAAATAGCAGCCTGTGTCATTTTTAAACAAAGGCAAAGCAATAGGTAACTTTGTAACAGTGAGGGAGATTTTGGTCCCCTTCCAGATGTGACATTGTTGGAGTCGGTGTGATTTGTTTCACTCACTGCAATGAGTCATGATGTACTCGTGAGTGCCTCCTTCAGTACAGGACCCACTTAGACCTTCCCCAGACCTGCCCTGCACAGTCCAACCCAGCAAAGTCATAGTGACAAGGACAGCCATGGACCGGCCCAGCTCGGGGCCCTAAGAGGACCCTCAGCACCCAAACCAGCAGCCCCGAAGGAGCACACATATTCTTGACAAATTTTCAGCAGTAACTGATTCACTTTAGAGACTCAGGAGGAACAGGGTCATCCATCATCCATTGTTCTGATGACCATTTCCCATCTATTGCTATTCTTCAGCTTCCCTCCACAGACTCTGGCCAGGTGAAGGCCATTCGCTTCTTTAAGAAAGAGCAGAAAAGCAGACAGTGTAACAAAAACCTCTCCAAATGAACTTAGTCCTACAGTAAGTGATGTAGCTCTCTAAATAACCATCAAAAGAGAGATCTCCAGAGAGACATAGAAATTTTACATACAAATACCAGACACCATCAGTTTACACAGTAATAGGACTTACCAGCCTACAGCTTTGAATACTGTCATGAAGACTGATGAGTAACAGAATGAGTACAGAACAGTTACAGACCAGTCACATGACCTCCACTAGTCGGCCTGATTGCAAAAACCACAGCTAAAATGTATCAAACACAGCAGCTAAAAAGTATCAAACGTTGCAAT
Organism: Mormyrops attenuatus; assembly: GCA_026777985.1. Taxonomy (NCBI): domain Eukaryota; kingdom Metazoa; phylum Chordata; class Actinopteri; order Osteoglossiformes; family Mormyridae; genus Mormyrops; species Mormyrops attenuatus. The sequence continues at coordinate 17,655,988 of JAODKC010000045.1, forward strand.
TTAAAAGTATCAAACACTGCTGCTGAAAGTATCAAACACAGCAGTTAAAATGTATCAAACACCACACCTAAAATACAAAGACCACAGCTAAAATACATCCAACAAAAAACACAAGTCATCAATATCCATGCAATCACACCGTTACTTCCAGCCAAGTCAAACAGAAAATCAATTTTCTTTCCTCCCAAATACTGAAAGCAATCGCACGCAGTCTGCACATACTTATGAATAACAGGAACGCTGAAAGAAATAAAAAGTCAAATCTCTATAGCAGGGAGGTGATCAAAAGGTCCGCCGTAAATTCATTTCATCTGAACACCTTGGAGACACTTTATATATGTAATTTTTCAGCATCAGCAAAGTCAGGCCCGAATTTACTACCACAAGTGAGTTCATACGCGGATGGGTGACCAGCGGGTTCCGTAAACACGGCCACACGTTATTTCAGCTATCTTCTGGCATCGACTTCCGTTGGGATTTCTTACTCCATCTCAGCATGGATAAGTGTGCAGAGGGGTTTACAGACTAAGAGAAACACAACAAGGCACTTCAGAGGATCAGGCTTTCTGAACTGTCACCAACAACTGGAATAAGCTAATAACCAACTAACTCAGTGAAAAAATTAAAGTTCAATCTACAGGCCACATTTAATAATGAATTATGAACATTTCACCAGCTGCTATTTTGAGACCTCTTCTAAGTGGCAACCGAGCCGACAAAATCCCTCACCGTCCTCTACGGAAAATGGCTGATCGTCCAATGTGATCATCTCCATTATTTTAGAGACTGACACAAGACAGACACATTGGACCAATGCTGTTATTGGTTTTTAACAGATATCGGCCAATACTGGTACGTTAACTGATATATCATGCATCTCAAAATGACCTCCCTATCAAAGTGCATTTTTGCATGAAGAACCTAATCCATAAACAGTGATGTCAGCCAGATGGAAATGAGATACAGGAGACTAAACTGATCCCCCCGTGAAACACATATGATGCAGACGCCATGATGGCGCCCAGCCTGACCCCGCCATAAGCCTGTGAGCCTGTTCCGGCACGCTGCTCTGCCCCTGCACGCCGCCCCCTGCTGCCAGGTACCATGGCACCCGCTACCTCACCCCACCACACCCTACCCCCCCACCTGCCACTCCCATTACACTGGGTGGAAGTTGCTGGATACTGAGAACTTTAATGAGTTTGACACAGGAATAAGCAGATGCTATAAGAGACTGGCGCATATGAATGGTAAGACACTAGCCCTCCCACACATACAGAGTACAGCAGGCAGGGGGCAGCAGAGAGGAGGAGGAATACCAATTAGCTTAGTTACTGGAACAGTAATGATATTCACGGGTCCTTTGCTATTCTATATGAGGAAGTCCAGGACACAAAAAATACCCAGGAACAACACTGGCAGAAATTAGCATGAAAAATCACACAGCTCTGTGTATTTATCCATCTCACCCGTGGACCCGCCCGCTCGCCCTGACTGCGGCATTTCAGACCTCAAGAACTGCCACGTGACCCCATGACAGCAGCACCATGGCAACTGCCCAGCCCTTACCCCAGTGGGCCAACTGAGATGTGGTAATGAAAGTCTTTTTAGTGATAGAGAGGACCGGGCAGTAGCGTGGGACACCTTTGTATTCTTAAAGAACAGCTGAGAAGGAACAATGTGGCTGTGTGGGGGAGGGGTGAGCTCAGTTGACACGCCCACCCATGGATGTCGTTAGGTCCAATCACTGGGGGCTACAGTCCCGAGGCTCTTAAGCCAAGCCCCGAGTATTTTAGCCCCGATAACAGTTATCTTCCTTCAAAAACAAAAAAGTCAAGCCATAGGTAAACTTCACTTAGCCCCTGATCTTTTCAAATCGGTAGAAACGCCCCTGCATCCACTTATTATCATACAGAAAATTCATATAAATATAAAAAGCTGTCCCCCCCCATTTCTTCTTGTTCTCGGACCCCAGAGACAGTCGCAAGACCCCCAGAGACCCAATGACACTAGTTTTGCGAAATGTTCCCCCTTTGCACACAGCAAAAATGTTCCTATTCTGTCTTGCAGTGAGCTGCCCGATTGGTCGACAGGCAGAGGATCATGTGACCAGCCACAGCCACTCGTACGCAAGTAGTACGATTTACTGTAATACAATATAAAATTTTTCCCCATTATTATTTATCAAATTAAATCTGCAGCATCTCTCGGCATCTCCAAAGTCAGGTCTTTTATTAAAAGAAAACTGCGACTGTTTGTTTAACTCTGATTTTACTGCGGCCTGCTGTTTACTTGCGAGGAGGATGGGCGCAGACCAAGGCCGCATGCTTAAGCACGTAACTGCGTAGAGCTCCGTGGGGATTACGCTGAAATGCAGCGAAGAGCCAGTCGTACAGCAGCCCTAGCAGGTCCAACAGCACCAAGGTCACCCGGGGACATTCATGCATGGCCAGTGGAGTGGGAGCAGCCTGACCTCAGGCCAAAAAGCCACAGGAACACGCACGGAGAAGCTCTGCCGTCCTGACTCTACATCCTGGGCAGGTTGGAAATACGGCGCGGAACGGGACCCATTCGGATCGGGGCCCCCAAGCTCCCACTTAAAGGCGCCTCACATGCCCAACGGGACAGCCTTAACGGGCAGATGGTTACCCGCCACGCGGACGCTTCCCTGGACCTGCTCCAGGCGGAGCCGATGGTCTGAACGATGGTGCATCCACCGAGCAAAGACACGTGACACACTCTTCCGCACACACACACACATAACACACACATAGATCTGTACTCATAACTTTGTGAGGACCATCCATTCATTTCAATAGGCAAGACACTAATCTGACCAGTGATGACCTTAATCCCTACCCAGTGCTAAGCTTAACCATAAGTAACCAAACAAAATACAAGACTTTTGGCAGTTTTGCTTTTTCGATTGCAGTCACACATTTTTAAAATTAAGGTTTATATTGTGGGGACCTGCAAAATGTCACACACACACACGACATATATACTCAAATAAATATACTCTCACACACAGATACACACACACGCGATGTGTGTTCCAGCTGCAGAGGCTCCTCAACGCGTAACTCAAAGCTCAAAAGCAGCGTAACAGTGGACTCGGTCGTTTATTTTTAAACTACGGGTCTCTTCCGGAAAGGTCTCCGACCCTTCTGCTGTCTCCATTTGTATTAAAATGGGCAAAAAAAGCAGCTTACGCAGCATTTTTTTTAGTTTTCCGCCAGTTTTATAGCACACGGATTTATCTAGGCTCGCACAAGCCCTTTCCGGGGATAGGCCCAGGCTCACAGAGGCCCTGGACATACTGGTGGATGGACACAGGCTCACAGGACACACAATGAGCACCTGGCGTGGATGCACAATAGCAGAGCACTCCCCCTGGCGGGAGACGGACAGGAAGTCCGCTAGGTTGCAGGTTTACATGCTTAAAAAGGGTTGTTACCTGCAGGGCGGCGCCCCATGGCACTCAGCCCAGGCGGAAGCCTTTTAAATCCACCTCCCACGTTAGATAAACGCATTACAGAAGAAAGACCCAAGTGCTGACGAGGCAGAACGAGAGCAGATAATTAACGAAACATGCTTAACAGCATCTGGCACTTTTTAAAGTTGTGGAAAAAACGAGTTAATGTGGTCCGTCATAAAAACGATTAAAAAAAAAAAAGAAAAGAAAGAGGCCTCCACGTGGCGAGGGTGCCGGAAGCTTCTCCCACCCAACCCAGCTTCAGAACATGAGTTCATACAGAGAGCAGCCCGGTAACTGGTCCATGGGACAGATCTGCTAAGAGACAGCTAATATTCAGGCTGACTTATGAAACACTAATCGAAGGGGCTTCACTCTCCAACAGCCTCTTGATAAACCCTAAAAGCCTGTAAAAAAAAACTAAGGAGGAAGCAGAACTACAAAATGTGTCCTACTGAATGACCATTGCCCTCCTTATCCCTCCTCCTCCTCCTCCACATTCACCCATTTCTGTTGATGATTTTGCTACTTACTTGAGGGAGCAGCCATTGACATCCAGTTCTCTGCACCATTCACATGCACACAACCCTCCACAAACAGTCCATCTTTCCCCACATCTGTGCCCCTCACCAGTTGTGATTTGAGCTTCTCATCCACAGGCCGATTACTGGTGCCTTGGACCCTGGCCCCTCCCATCTCACCCACTATCCCCGACCCTTACCCACCTGACTAAGTCTTCTACCAACCAGCACATTCCCCGCTGCATTTAAACAGGTTCAGCTAAAACTGCAGCTTAAAAAAACCCTTTAGTTGACCCTTTACAGACTGAGAATTATCGACCAGAATTTCACACAACTTCCTGAACTCTCTTCATTCCGGCTTCAGACATGAACACTTGACCGAGACAGCCCTCCTGACTGTTGTCTGCAAGCACTGCATTCCAGTCATCCGTCCAGATCCTGCTAGACCCCTCTGTGACTGTCGACACAGTAAATTGGCATTGGGGAGAGTACTTTGTGCTGACTCAAAATGATCTCTCTGATATGCACAAGCACAGAGGTGTGCATCAGGTAACAACTGGTATCCCCCAAGGCTCTGTCCTTGGTCCTTTCCTCTTTTCTCTTCATATTACCTCTGTAGGTCTGATCACGTAGTCAAGTCACATCCAGCTGTACCTGACCTATCCTTCTATGACACCACAGTCAATACTCGAATTTTCTGTATGCTCTGTACATTCCAGCCTGGAGGATGGATCAACACTAGCTAAATCTCGCCAATACTGAGCATTCTGTCTTCCCTGTCAGCCCTACCATCCACCATGACATCACGGTGTAGCTTGGAGCATCAACACCCGGTCCACCCGGAATTATGGGTGATGATAGGTGACCATCTATCCTTTGCTGAACACATAGCAGCGACCTCCCTGTCTCTGCTGGGAGATTCAAGCTGTATAACATCAGGAAGTTCATCAGGCGTTATTTGTCTGGATATGCAGCTCTGCTTTTTGATATTCTGTGTGTCTGGGTGAAGGGAGGGTTGAATGTTCTGTACAAGTTTGCAAGGATATCCTCCAAGTACTCCAATTTCCATGGTAAACAGCTCAAACACATGTGGTAAGGCAACCTAGCAACTTAGTTGCCCAGGTTGTATTACTCTGTGTCCAGTAATGTGAGAGAGTGTCCCCTGCCCTGTGAGGGACAGACGTGCCATCCAGGGTGTCCCCTGCCCTGTGAGGGACAGACGTGCCATCCAGGGTGTCCATTGCCCTGTGAGGGACAGACGTGCCATCCAGGGTGTCCCCTGCCCTGTGAGGGACAGACGTGCCATCCAGGGTGTCCATTGCCCTGTGAGGGACAGACGTGTCATCCAGGGTGTCCCCTGCCCTGTGAGGGACAGACGTGTCATCCAGGGTGTCCCCTGCCCTGTGAGGGACAGACGTGCCATTCAGGGTGTCCCCTGCACTGTGCCCTATTAGGGACAGGCGTACCACCCAGGGTATCCCCAGCATTGTGCCCTGTGCCTCCTGGGATAGGATAGGCTGTCCCCGGACACGTACGTAAGTGCTTATAAAACATGGATGCATGGATTTGTCATCTATAACATGTGTGCTTATACTGGGCGACATTCAGGGTCTGAATCTGCAATCACAACAAACACTAGTAGTAAACAGCAGTAGTACTATGGTTTGTAGCATTATCCACAAGGCAGGGACAATTCACCACTATCATCCATATGCTGCTATTCATTTCCAACTGGCTGATTCCAGCATGATGAACTACAGCTCATTACCCACAATGCTCACGGTAAGATCTGTCAAAGCAAACAGGCCTTTTATACACAGTAAAATATTACTCAGCTCTGCAAGGAATGTAGACAGAAAAGGGTGTAAAAAGGCACCACACACACAGTCCACGTATTCATATCTTTGTGGGGACTCTACATTCATTTCTATGGACATAATCCTAATCCCAGATATGGCAACCTTAACCCCTACCCAGCCCTAACCTTATACATAAGTAACCAAACAAAATACAAGACTTTTAGTATTTTTAGTTTTTTTATTACATTCACGGATCTTTGGGGGGGACCTGAAAAATGGTCAAATATCAAAATAACAGGTTTTTATTACTTAGTGGGGAACATTTAGTCCCCACAGTTTAATATAAACATATTCTCCCCACACACACACACACACACACACACACACACACACAGTGCAGGGCAAGAGAAACATGAACACAGTAACATCTTGGTTTGACATTAACTGCACGAGTAAAAATCTCCGTGGGATTAAATCTGATCCAGGCATAAAGGTAATTAAAGTGTGTGTTACCGGGTGGCTCAGCGGGTAACACTGCCAGAGTCTTTGAGGGTCTAAAAATCCGATACGCAATCTGATGAATTGGTGCTGAAAAACTGCCTGATGTGTGAGACGGTGTGCCCGGTGATGGACTGGCACCCCGTCCAGGGTGTCCCCCTGCCCTGTGGTGGAGTGGTGGACATGTCTGTGTGTGTGTGTGTGTGTGTGTGTGTGTGTGTGTGTGTGTGTGTGTGTGTGTGTGTGTGAGAGAGAGAGAATGTATGTATGTATGTAGAGAAAGAGAGAGCTCAGTGTTCCGGTGTAGCAGTCTGGAGGGTCACAAAAGAGTTTACCACCACCGTGGACAGACTGGGTCCGTGGCTTGCCGGGCCAGAGCACCAGAGCACCACACCATGTACTGTTCCGGCACCCTGCTCTGCCCCTGCACACCACCCCCTGCTGTCAGGTACCATGGCACCTGCTACCTTACACACACATACGTGTTCTGTGATGGACTAGCAGACCGGGCCCCATGACAGCGAATATGACCCGGATGAGCAGGTAAGAACCACAGATGCACCATCATCCTCCAGTGACAGGGGGCACTGCTTTATTTCCAAGCTGCACCGACTAACCCTAACCCTTCTGAAGAGGTCCCCCCTCACCTGGCCAATGGCCGTGGGAGGGACAGGGGACTCTAGGTCCAGCATCTTTCCAGCCAGAACGAGGGAGCCCGGCCCTCCTTTCCTCCCCCTCCACCTGCCCCACACCCCCTCCATCCTCTTGAGGTGCCGTGTCTGTGCTTCCATGGCGCTGATTTGCGGGGAGAGGATGTGCGTTGCTGGGGTAACTGGCCGCCTGCTGGTGTTTGATGTGCATGAATCCGAGGAAAGCTCCTCTTTGAGGAAACCGCTCGTTCAGATACAATTATATTTAAAAGAAAAAAAGCAAATGGCAAAACCAGCACTGCATGTACAGGCAGAACTGTACAGGTTGATGATGAGCCATTGCACACCGGCACTCATGCTTTTACGCCGGAGAGGCACGCGGGATCTAAGCAGTAACACAGAGAGCCAGCGAGAATGCATTGCCTCAGTATGACTGAAGCCTCTAGATTCCACAGCCTGCACATGAAAGCAGAGCCAAGAGTTTCATGCGGTTGCAACATTTGACTGGACTGGCTAATTCTGACCTCCTTAACTGAATGGGTAACCAGCACGTGTCGAAGAGAAGCCCGTCACCGCGAGGGGAAGTGGGCGCCACGGAGACGAGCCCATCCATGGGCACTCTGGGAGCCGCCCTAGGTGCCCGGGAGTGATCATGTGCTCGATGTCACCCACCAGGAGATAATGAAACATGCGGATCAGAACGTTACACACGGGGAAACGGCACAGAGCTATGGAAGGTTTGGGAACAAAGGCAGACATCTTAAGCATCATCTGCCCTGAACAGTGTCTGTCACTGAGTTACAATACACTAACAGCATGAACATTACAGCAGAATTATTTCAGCTCTGTAATTCAAATGACTTTTTACCAATAACAGTCTATTTGGTTTAAAATTACATGCATGCTGTATTTTAGGATGCTGCATGTTTACTAGCTGTAGGGACTATCACCAAGCCTGTAAATATCTCACATATCCAGTAAGACTAGCAGAGGTGCCATGGTCCGCTGGCACACCCAAAAAAGGGCTGAAAAAGGTCACCTGTATCGAGCTCAGAAATTGATATGCATAAGCCTTAAACAAAAGCAGCACAGCAGGCATTTCACTATCAAATGTAAACTCAGAGGAAGACCTCGGGGTCACAAGACCTCGGATTACGAGATCCGGAAGTGACAGATCAGGGTGACGTATCCCGTCAGGATGGGAAGCTCAGAGACCGTCAGCTCAGCTCAGATTCCTCAAAGATTCTTAAAGGCGCAAAAACAGCAGGGAAAGTCCCCCAAGCTCCCAGAAAGGAAGTTCTGCCCTTGACAGGGTTTCTAGAACACTCTTGTTTTCCTGGCACTCCGTCCATCGTCGCCCCGATGCCCCGTCATTCTGGGATGTCCCTGGACTGAAACACCGGCCACTCTGGGCCAGGAGAACAGGGCACTTATGGGAAAAAAGCTCCCCGGCCTGGAATATTTTTAGCCGTGCCGCAAAGCCGATGCTCCGTGAATCCTAAGATGTTTGTCCACGGGGAGCGGGCCAGAAGGGCAGGCATCCCAGAAAGCTGAGAGCAGCGGTGTACAGAAGTGACAAGCGGAGGCACTCTAGCGCTCACCTGATATTAACCTTCAAAACGTGTTCAGGGAGACGCATCTCGAAGCCCCTGACCAGCAAAGAAAATCAAAAGCGTGGAAGCGACCCAGGCCTCCAAGACGGACATATTTCTCTTCTCGTGTGTCCAGCTAACAGAAGGACAGACAGCTATGTCTAGAGTCAAAGGCGTCAGGCAGTGTGGTCGAGGTTACACCCTAAACTGAGAACAGCTCATTTCAGCTACTCTGTGCACCGTTCGCTGCTCGATCTTCAGTCTTGCTTTCATTGTTTTAATGTTGTGGGAGGGGAGCCAATAAAGTTAATTTCCCACCTAAACATCTAAAAGAACAAGGAGAAAATCCATGCAGGCTTGAGATAAATTTACATGTTCCTACTAAAGTGGATTTTAAATAAACAGATGTGTTTTTTTTCTCCTCTCCAGCAGCAACGAGCCTCTGGCTAAATAAAGCATTCCGTGGCAGCATGCGACCAGCATGCGGCAGGGGCGCGCTGCCTCAGGACTGCGATGGTGGACTGTGCGGTAACCTGCTGCATCCCTGAACGCCACTCAGGTTAAAGACAGTGCAGACGCAGCTTATTATCAGATGTGTGATTCAGTCAAGGTCAGGAAACAGATGGGGTTTCCTAAGATGTGTGTCTGTGTTGAGGGGCCCCTGTCTGTACTGAGGAAACCTTGGTCTGTGTTGATGGGTCCCTGTGTTTGTGTAGATGACCCCTGTTTGTGTTAAGAAAGTCTTGGTCTGTGATGAGGAAGCCTTGGTCTGTGTTGATGGGTCCCTGTGTTTGTGTAGATGACCCCTGTTTGTGTTAAGAAAGTCTTGGTCTGTGATGAGGAAGCCTTGGTCTGTGTTGAGGAAGCCATGGTCTGTGTTGAGGGGGCCCCTGTCTGTGTTGAAGAAGCCTTGGTCTGTGTTGAGGGGGGCCCTGTCTGTTCCGGGGGGGCCTGAGAAACACATGAAACTCACTCACATGCTACACTAAAAATCCCACGCTAAATCCTGTGACGTTCTAGGTTTCCCTTTCCAGAGCAGCGTTGAGACAGAGTATTTGCCGAAGCGGTGTCCACATCACGAACAGCCGACAGAAGCCAGTCACGATCGCACCTCGTGAGTCACACCAGCGGCACGGAGTCTGAAAGGCTGTCCTCAGCCCCGGGGCCTAGAGTGGTTGTAGAAATAATTAAAAACACCCTAAGTTAATATGTCAGCTTGCATTATTTCCCTCGCCAGGAGCCAAATTGAGAGACAATTCAGGCGTCAAAGAGCACATTTACCCAATTAACCTTCACTGCAAGATAGCCTCCACTAGCTATCCAGCTCAAATACATCCCGTTACCACGGAGACAGAAATGGAAAGTTTAGCTGGTAAACAAATCAAAACAGCCAAACAGCGGCTGTGATTTTCAAGTGTGGGGGGGCTCTCTGGTACAATTTACAGAGTAACACACCCTGAGAGCTGGAGCTGAAACTGTAGAATGTGAAAACTTAGGAGACTGGGAAGGGTGGGGAGGCTGCCTTAAGCAGCCGCAGGTGAAACACATGGCGTGGGAGGAAACAATCACACACCGTTCTCTGGCCAGAGCCAACCGTGAGCCTCCGCCCTTAGCCTGAGGTCACAGCTGCAGACTGTGCACGTCTGTGATGGACAGCAGAAGCTACATTCAATACAGCTCACAGGCCGCTCTCCAGAGAGAGGAGACGCTGTTAATCCTCATATCAAACTCACACACGCCACTGTTACACGCAACATGGACACAACGGCCTTCATTAACCACTTGTGCTGGAGTAAAACGGCACCCCATAAAGCTTCCTGTCCCAGCAGGGCAGTGTATATGCACAGAACCCTCTCTCTCTCTCGCGCACGCGCACACACACACACACACACACACACACACACACACATCTGGAGCTGCTTTCAGACTAACAGCTCCCAAGCCAAAGGTGACACACAGGCAGAGTCAACCTAACATGAGACAGAACTCAAGTCACTCCAGAGGAACGCGCTTGTCACACCGGCCGGGAGCAGCATCGCCGTGGCAGTGCTCATAGACCCTGGGAAGGGCGCCACCTCGACGCTCCCCTGAACAGCGAGAAAAGCTCCAGGCCACGGAAAACAGCCACCAGGTGCTCGGAACCGATGGCACGGGCAAAGCTAACGAATAATCAAACTAAAACTACAAGAACACACTGCTTATGTCTATGACAATAAACCAAAACATCTTAATCTAGAAATGAAGACTGGCCAGAGAAAGCTTTCATTCAAAAGTAACAGAAGCAAAGAACACTCCTCCAAAGATCATACTTCGTCAGCCGTCATCATCTAAAGTTACTAATGCCTTAACACACACTATACCTGGGCTATTCAAATCACGCTCCTCAGGGGCTGAGCACCGCTGATTTTCCAGCCTTCCTTTACCTGTGAGCCGGGTGTGAAGCCACTGGCTGATCAGAATCAGTAATTATTAAACTAACTACCTGGGAGAACTGAAAACAAAGCCTGGATTTGGATTCGAGGGCCAGATTTGAATAGAGGGGCACTATACTATAGCATAGAGAATAGCTGTAGAGGTGGCTTTGGCCAGGAGTAAGACTGTCAGTCAGCTAAACCCTCTGGGGTCAGCATGGTAAGGGTGTTAGGCTCAGGGCTACCCCTCGACACTCAACACACCGTAATGGGGGGCGGGTGACCTGTCCTCGAGCTGGGGCCCGGGACCCATGAAATCACATTTCACGCCAAGCTGCCTCTGCATACCGAGCTGGGGGAGAGTGAAGAGCAGCCCGCCATGGAGACTGGCCAGGGGGAGGCGCTGTGTCCACCGTGCTGCCCCACAAAGACAACTAATAAATATATACAACCCCAACAGACCCACTAGCATGAGAGCAAACTCACTTACATGCAGTCTGTTTAATATGTACTAGATATTAATACAAAACACAGTTCAGTAAATTAAACCTTGCAGAAAGTAGACAATCATATTCCCAGTGCAAATGAGTACGCTTCCCTAGATAATTGGGCGAGTTGCTTTAAATTAAAGTACTGTTTACTACTTCAGTCATTAATCTGTGCACAAGGGTGCGACTGCATGCAGGCTGAGGCAGACCCCTCCCCCATCTGTCGTAGGGCAGGAAAATGGGGCCCTGTGTCCCTGCAAGGATTTATCATGCAAGCTAGGTGTTTCCTTCAATAGTGTTTATTACGAGCTAATGTGGGAAACACTGTGGTTTGCCATTAGCTTGTGTAAGAAACATTGCATGATCTTCAGGCCACTTGTCTTTTTAATAATATTTCAAGAGTTTAGCATGTCAAGTCAAGAAACGCATGATGACTTATGACTTTGGGATCTCAGCTTGAAGAGAGATGTGTGGATGAAGCCCCTGCAGCTGGCAAGAGAGACGGGGACAAACGACTGCTCACTTTTGATGCTTATGCGCACAGGAGTGATGCATGCTGGGTACACGACATCAACCTTGGCTCTTGGTCCTGCATCCCTTCAGAGGTGTGCAGCCCGGTGAATGACCTGGGCCCTAATCCCAGGCTAATGACCAGACCCCACAACCGCTTGCCACACCCACATTATCAATAGCACCTCCCACCCCTGGCCTGTTCCATCAGCTGCTGAAACCCAGGGGGGCTCAGCTTGACAGCAAGAGCTAAATTCCACTTAGAAATACAAAAAGGTGGAAGAAACCTCCAAATTGACCATCATCTCCTACTGTGACAGTGACCTTTAATTTGACAGATTTTTCTAGATAATAAGCGTTAACCTGTTCCTGACCCCAACATCTCACATGCATAAAAATAACCACAAAGAAACCACCAAAACAATCATGGCTTTTATGTGCATGTCCCCTTATCTTAGGTCCGGTTTTCTGGCAATTAGTCAGTGGCTGGTTGTCATGGGAACCCCGACCGTCTCCGGCTGCAGAGACGCCATGTACGAGGGAGCAGAACAGAGGGACATAAACCGCCCCCCACCCCCCACATAACTGCAGATCAACTTTGAGGAAAGTGATGAAAGGGAAGCCGTGTGCAGCCCTAGCACCAGTGTTGCTGTAATTCACCAGGAAACGGACACCAAATCATAGTGGGGGGGGGGGGGGGGGGGGGGGGCCCCCCAAAAAAAAAAAATTTTAATTTCCCACAGGGTAGTGGGGGTTAATTAAATTGCCCAAAAAAA
>JAODKC010000045.1:17670317-17692981 GCA_026777985.1 Mormyrops attenuatus
AGCTACTCTCTCTCTAGTGCTGGTGTAATTTATTGGGAAACCAAAATGTTTCCTAACCACTGATAACTACTGAATGTGACCAGTATTATCCATAAGCAACTCATACAGCTACAATCAGCATAATGTTTTTCAGGTTGAACATCTACTTGTGAATTTAGGTTCTGCATGTGTCAATAAATGTATTTATTCATTTCATTGTGCCTAACAAACCGAAAACGATGTACCGAATGGTATAAAATGCACATGTGAACCGTTACAGCCCCAGTTCCACACTGCAACCAAATCCAGTGCAGCATGATCTCTGGCTCAGCATCAAGACTGACGGTGTCCAAATTCAGGCTCAGCCTCACACCCCCTCAGAGAAAGCGGGTCTCTCACTGGCCCGGTTACCTGGCACCGTCCCTCATTGAGAAAAATGTGGGCTGGCTCAGGACAGACAGACACACACACAGCGGCACTAAAGACAGAAGGACAACACTGGGACATAGACTGGGACATACACTGGGAAGAGGAACACAAGCTTGTCTGCTCAACCTGTACAAACATCAGCCAGCTCAAAAATCAAATCAGACGGGGTTGGGGACCAGGGTGCGATGAATGAGATATTAATGAGAGATTATAAATCAGAGCAAAGACATGTTGGATGGCTACAGCTATCAGGAATGAGGCTTTCAGAGCAAGAGAGATACAGTGATGCTGCAATTAGGGAAAAGTCACATGACGGCTTCTAATTAAACATTAGAGGAAACATTTAAAGGAAAACACACAGCATTACATCGCTTTTAAAACTGATTTTAATCCCCTATGAAAAAGACATAAGGGGAGCTTTAATGAAACCTACAGTACACCAAGTGTCTCCAGAGATAAGTCCTGCCCCCTTTGTCTCCCCATTAGCCTCACCTGCGTTTACCCCCACCTACCAGGTACCCAGGCAAACCCACAGCCGTACTGACAGAAAAGCGCACAGGACCACGTTTGCCAAGACTTAAAAAGAAAATCCAAAGTCAACAGACTTTAACACAGACTTGGCTACACCAGCTGAGGGAGAGCGACTAAAACAACCCCCCCCCCCGAGAATATCAGAAAGGATCCTCAAACACGCAAACCGGCTCCCCCATTTTCACAAGCATCTCACCAGTGGAGGTTAACCAGCCCTGTCAAAGAAAAACTACTGTATAAATCCTGTAAGTGTACTGCATGTTGACCAGCTACCCTCTCCGACTGCACAGTTAAAACCTTGCCCATAGCCATCGCTTTAAGAAGCCACATTGTGGTCTATTGATACGACCTAAATTCCATTCATACTTCCAGACGGAGTAAAAAAGAATTAATGACTGGCCGTCGGGCTTCAGGGTAACGCAAATAACGTGTGCAGACTGGCGGCCGATTTGGCTAATTTCAGCAAACCTGCAACGCGCGGGAAAGAAAGCAAGTGTCTTCAGCATGAATAGGTGAAAATCAGGGTAAAGGCATGTTAATGAGCTGGTCAGCATACGGTTAGAGATATGCTACACTTACACAGGATTCGGGAAAATTAGTACACAGGGTCGCATAGTTAGATACTAAATACCTTCTCAATAATCTAATTACCACATTGCTCCTATGAATTACGCATTTTTGTGACTGTGGAGGTTATGCGACGACGACCTGGAAGCAATAGCTATGGCACAATTAGGATGAAGTCATAAATATGATGTGAAGGCAAGTTTTACAGCACTAAGGTAAATATTCGGCTGTATCAGTCAAACCAAGTACAGACTAAGGGCTCCAGGATATCTCCATGAAAGTACCAGGCCAAGGAGGACCAAGCAGACCTGTGTGAGTGCACCGGGGTCACAGAGTGTACAGGCCCCCACAAAACAGGACGAACAGAGCCTGGACCACACCGGGGCCACAGAGTGTACAGGCCCCCACAAAACAGGACGAACAGAGCCTGGGCCGCACCGGGGCCGCAGAGTGTACAGGCCCCCACAAAACAGGACGAACAGAGCCTGGGCTGCACCGGGGCCGCAGAGTGTACAGGCCCTCACAAAACAGGACGAACAGAACCAGGGCCGCACCAGGGCCACAGAGTGTACAGGCCCCCACAAAACAGGACGAACAGAGCACAGGCTGCACCGGGGCCGCAGAGTGTACAGGCCCCCGCAAATCAGAACGAACAGAGCCTGGGCCGCACCAGGGCCACAGAGTGTACAGGCCCCCACAAAACAGGATGGACAGTCCAGCTGTTCAGGTCCAGATGCTCAGTGGAGATCTCTGGCTCTGCTCCTTCCTCTGAACCTATGCTTTGACACAATGGGCCATAAACAATCCCTGCATTTATTTCCAATAACGACGAAAACCAGAAATCCACTACCACAAAAGACTACTTTCACATCTCTCATCACAGCAATCAGGCTCAAAATGATCTCCTCACGTGTCAGGCTATCAAAGGGACCCATGTGTGTAGATTGCCAGTGCAATAGCTTGTCCAAGGGAAGATCTACTCACATCTGCCTCTTATAAGATAAAATTTTGGGGGCAAAAATGTTAGATAGGCAAGGTTAACGATGGTTCAACAGCAACATAACTGAAAGTCATGTCCACCAGCAGGGTAATTAGCAGATGTGTATCTCACCAGCTCTGTTCATTTGTGTACGCAAGATCCAGAAAAAAATCTTTTAACCCAGACTTTGTTGCGTTTTTCTTCTTTCTCAAAACAGCTCGTCATTTACAGCAGGCAGGATTAACATATTGCACGTTTAAATTTAGAGGGCTGGTGAGTTTTGTTTCGTTATGAAATAACCCCTCGGTGGCTTTTCTTGACTAAGCATAATAAAACCTATAATTTCTCTAACGAAATTTTTCAAAAAATAACGATCGACTGTGAGACAGTGGCACCACAGCAATTGTAGGTTTAATATGGTTCATTCGGCACACTAGTTACCCCTTGCTGATTGACCAGTCTGTGTGTTATGTTTGCAGTTTACAGTCCCAGGGCCACAGGACTTACAACCTACTGGCCTAGAATAACAAAACAGCACGACTAAAAAAGAAAGCCGAGTAAAATCAGAAGTGTCGCGATCCTATTCTGGGCAGGTTTCGCACCAGCTGGCTTTCTGTGTGTTTTTTTCTGTATCCTCCGACGCAATCGGGCATGTTTCCCTAATATATGGCCAAAGGGTGTCGTTAATTGCAGCTCGTACGCGGTGCAATCTTATCGCCACGGCCTAGTCTTGCTGCGGAAAAGCCGCCGATGAGATGTGGAAAAGCAACAATGTTACCGCCGCCTTTCAATGAAACGGCTCGGCTGAGGAGCCGACATCCGCGCAGCAAAAAAACAATTATGAATATGCAACAAAAAGACAGGCTGAACGTAAACATGCGCCGGGGGAAAGATCGGTAGGGGGGGAGCTTATTGGTCGATGTGTGCTGCAGGTCCCCAGACGCGACACCGTGCCCTAAATGTCGCCGGGATCCATACGGGCTGACACGGACCGAACCGTGTCTTTTTACCTTGTAGACATCGCCGTAGGTCCCGCTCCCGATCCTCTGGATCAACTCGAAATCCTCTTGCGGATTCCTCCTGGACAGGTCGAAGCTGGAATCCATCGTGTTTATGGAGCCCCTCGGCTTTCGGGATCTGCGAAGCGATCGGGGTTTCAGAGACGAGGAATGGACGGGGGATCGGCTCGCCACATCGGGAGAAAATAGGAGGAAAAGGGGGAAAACAAAAAAAAGAAAATTAAAAACAAAAAAATCACAGCCGGAGTCCTCTGTATGCCAACTTTAACATGGCTTCCAGTGCGCAATACGCGTGCGCCGTAGTCACATTTTTTCCAAAGGGAGAATGATAGGAATGGGATGGTGACCCCGGCTGGGATGGGCGAGGGAAAAAAGGGGGCAAGGACACTGGAATGCAGTCTGTTATCGCTGTCAGGATGGAGGGGGACATCAGAGCTCGACATCACGGGGGACTATCCGAGGCTCATTTATGCAACGGGGATATATGATAAAGAAGGGTTAGGGTTAGGCAAACTAGTAGCCGACTTTGCAAAGGGCTTTTATCTTGCATTTTTTGATCTTCCCTTTTCGTGCCACTGGGAAGACCTACTTCGCAGAAATGGTGTAGTAAGACATTTTAAAGCAGAACTCACCAGAAGAGTAGGCGTTTTCTGGTGAGACAGACGAGTCCTTTGTGTAAGTCCGCAGTTAATGGTGTACTAATAAAAGATTATCTCCATGTTTACACTTTCTCAGCCTCTCATCCTGCCCTGCTGAGCACATGGAAAAATGTTTTTAAAATGATTAAGTTATGAAAACAACACTAGACACTATCACATGAACATCTAGGAAGGGTAGAGTCTGTAATTATATCGACGTAAACTGGGCTGCCCTTGTAGTTGAACCGGCACTTTTATACACGTGAACTTTATATGAATGGCTTTTTATAGTACTGCGAATAACAGGTTTGTCCCCCGGATCCCCATTCTGGGACAGTTAAAATTTACAGCCAAATCTCTAATCTGCTGCCTTCCTAGACTAATAATTAAATACTCAGAGCAAAGTCCAGTCTTTATGTAAACCAAACTCAATGGCTTACAGACCTTTTCAGCAAACACAGACATCTCTCCCTGCCAAATGTGCGTTTCAGTGGGACATCCTACGTTCTGCCTGATATTTAACAAAGGTCTGCGTTCAATCTATAAAAACATACATGAATTCTTCAGCTTTCTTTGATTTGCCAAATGAAATTGTAAATGTGAAAGTATTTCAAAGTGTTTTAAAGCTTAAAGTGCCCCTACAAATTTTTGAGCCCAGTACAAACTTCGCCTAGCTGTGTTAATGAACAGATTGACTTCCTGTGGAGGAAGAGAATTCAACAATTTGCCAAGCTGTAACTTGGCGTCTCTTTCCATGTAAATACACACACATCCTCGGCTAATAACCATCTTATAAATCAAGTAATGATCTGGAAAATTCAATTTTAATTGTCATGTACATCTGCAAGTGAATTCAGAAAACAACATCTTTTATACAAAAAAATCCATAACTGCTAAATGTTATAAATGCCTATCAGAAAAAATTACAAGTATTGCAACAGAAACACAGAGAATGAATAGCAAGTGATTTAAGTGTGTGGTTGTACGGTTTTTATGTTATTTATGTGTTACAATGGTAAATTTGACTAATAAAAATATAATAAAGAGCGAGTATTTTACATTTTTCCTTATGTAGCTTTTTAAAAAGTCAGTGTGGGAAGTGTGATTTGTATATGCACACCTGATGCTCGGAAGCCAGAGAACTGCTTCCCTCAGATAACCCAACAGACAGCTGCTTATTCTGAAACATAAACGCAGAGAAATTACCAGGAACTGAATCTGTGGGGCAAGGTGTAGATTTGGGTGTGGATGGTAGAGTCATGTCCCTGCTCATATTGCAGGTCTGCTGTGTGTGTTTAGGGGGTGGGGGGTTCGGGGCTGATTTGGTCCCTACACTGTCAGAAAAAGGTGACCAATTTGTACCTTTGTTTGTCATTGGGGCTGTACCCTCAAGGGTCTGCCAATTGTACCCTTAGCTGTTTGTTCCTCATAGTCCATTTCTGTACAAGCAAAGGTACAAATTAGTCCCTTTTTTTCCGACAGTGTACTGTGTATGTTTAGGGGGGTGGGGGTTCGGGGCTGATTTGTTCCCTACGGATGTTGGAACCAAACACACACCCTTGCTGTGGGAGATTGGGATAAACGTGAATTAAACTCTCACTCCTACAATTCAAGGCATTATGGAGATGTACCTTTCTGAAAGAGACCATTTGAGTGTTTCAAGTGTTAACACAGAGTTTGCTAACATATGGGCATTTAACCCATTGTTGCACATGTAGAATTTGTTTGTTATTTTGTTTTGTCTGGGCGAGCTGGGAAGGAGCCCCCGAGAGTAGACGATTGCAAAGTACATGCCAGTTACAAATATGCTTTATTTGTGTATTCTGTTTTTCACAAAAGTGAAAATAAAGGTCTTGTGTTTATTAAATCCTCTTTGTTGATATTATTAATTCACACTTCACTGTAAAATAAAGGTAATACGTTTTACCCTGACAGGGGATGGGGAGTTGGAGGGCCCCCAGGGTCCCTAGATTTGCCTCTGGGTGTTATTTTCTGTTTTTTTTTTTTTTGCCGTTTACTGCTATGGGGTTTTGTCACGTGTTTGTTTGTCATTTTGGTCCACCGGAAGCACACAAGCAAGAATCAAAATGTTCTGTATCACCATAAAAAACCTTGAACATGACTTGTGCTTTTACACATTAATAGGCATTAATACAAAACTTGGCACAGGTATAGACTTACAACACCCAAATTAGTCTGAGAACAACATTCCTGATTCTTTGTTGTTGTTTTTTGCAGTAAATGCTAAATAATTGGTTTGGTTCCACCCTGCAGTATTGGAAGCAAACTTATTTCGGGTCTTGTTACCTGAAGAACATAAGCTCATAGTTTGGCCCTGGGAAGTGGTGAGAACTTAGAGCTCTTGTAAAAGCATGAACTGAAAAACAATATGTTTGCATAGGCACATTGTATAAACTACAGTAAATATTACTGTAAATGAATGCACAACACCCCAGTCATGACCCAAGCTACCCGTTAGCGTGTCATCCCGCACCCACTGTTGACAGTCTTCCAGCGCCGCGTCAGCTTCAGGGCGCTCCGGCTCACGCGATTGTCACACGCACGCCGCCGCTGTCAGGTCCCTGTGAAGGCGCTGTGGTTAGCAGCCAAATGCCTGCGGAGGACGCCCAATGGGCGGCGTGCCTCTTCAGGGAGGGCGGGCCTGAGCAGACATAAACCATCAGCAGACAGGTGAGGCCATCTATCTATCAACCTCACCAAACGGGCTTTGTCTTTTTCTACGTTGATTTCATTGATGTTTTCACAGTGAGATTGTGGACCGTGGTTATACTACGAAACCTTATCATTCATAGACAACATTCCGTTGCATAATATTTGAAATACTTTGGTCACAATATTATGTTCAATACTTTCGAACATACTCAAACAGTGAATAGGTCTATATCGAAAGTTAAACAGGAAAAAGATATTCAAAATTTAAATGTTTCATGTTGAAACTGTACGTTTTTCTCAGATAAGAATTACAATCACATAAGATTTCGTCTCGTATAAAACTTTAGTTTCTTTTGCGGGCGTGTGGACGATTTTCCAAACCGATTATGAGCATTCGGTTAGGAAAATCATCGCTTACAATCCGCGCGTGTTTTACTCCAAAAGCGAAGCAAAAATCGATTCTCTCTGGTGACATCGTCAAATCTTCGTGCCAAACACATGTAAGGTAAAAAAAACACATGGCCTTAGTTTTGTGTTTAAGACAGGTAGGCTATTGCATTCTTTTATATTGCCATTTCGGCGGCAGAGATTCCCGTTTGTTGGAGGTTGGATGTATTTTTAAGTTTAATCGTGACTTCACCAGTAAGAAGATCTCCGAATCCTTCACCGACGGTCCGTGTGCGACGTGAGATGCTGGTTCCTATGAACACAGTACAGGACGTGCTGTGCCCCCGTGGGGACGAAGCAGGTGATCTACTTCACCTGCCCATAAGCGCCTGCAGACAATGCTTTGGGCGAACATCGAGGTGATGACTGATGCGAATTATTATACCCCCTTCAGTAGTTATTTTCAGGTGTCATTTCCCCCATAGGCTGTATTGTTCGTAATCATGAATAACGATGTTATTTTGCTTCAGTTTTCATAACAATGAACAGAATGGACTTTGAAATGTAAATCAGTCCGTCGGCTGCGATGCGATGTTTTCATATTTTTTTTTTTTTATAAAAACAAATAAGAACAACACCATAATATAAATCTCATTCAAAATATCAAAATATCAACTCTACAACAATTCTCACTTTTCATTGCAGGTTTAACTATATTGTTTGGTTAATTTGTATTTATGGTAAAATGTACAATCAGCATCTCGGTGATAATTTTGTAAAGTTTTTTTTTACGACGTTATATTTCCATTGATGCTTCTTACATTGTGTCATAATAAAGTACGGGGGAAAGACGAATGCAAGCGTGCTTTTTCATTGGATTTAAGCATCGCGGCATAACAGTGATATCTCGTCTTTCTCTTGGCGACACACCCATTGCAAACGTTGGTGCCGAAAGAGCAGGACGGCACCGACATTCCCCTCCGTGTGACACCGTGCGGT
The DNA here is from genome assembly GCA_026777985.1 of Mormyrops attenuatus. Classification (NCBI taxonomy): domain Eukaryota; kingdom Metazoa; phylum Chordata; class Actinopteri; order Osteoglossiformes; family Mormyridae; genus Mormyrops; species Mormyrops attenuatus. Next base: position 17,678,519 of record JAODKC010000045.1, read on the forward strand.
AGTCATCGGCAGCCGGCTGGGGGGATGTACCGTCGTTTTCATAGAGGGCTGTATGCAAACACTGCCCAGGTAGGGTGTCACATGGAAAACGCAGCACACATGCGTGAGTGATTCGCAGCCAAAATCCCAACACCTGCGTCGGTTAACAGCCTCCGGCACCACGTCGGCTCAGTCCTTGGCAGAGGACATAACTGTTTTAGCTGGATCGCAGTCACCGGCCAAGGATGCTCGATCACCGGAGCGACGAGCGCTGAACGGGGCGACAATACAGCTCTGATGATTGAAATATGGAAAAGCAGACGCTGGTAACTGCGATCAGCTTGACAACGAGCATCTTGTCGTTGATTCTGCTGATCACCGCAATCTTCACTGACCACTGGTACGAGACGGACACCAGGAGGCACAAGGAAAACTGCGACCTACATGGGCCGGACTCTAATGACCAGAAAAACAGAGACATGCCGATTTATCACCTGCCTCTGGTGGACAGCAGCAGCTCACGGCGGAACCCGGCACTGCTGAAGCCCATACACGTCGGGAGCAGGGAGGAAGAGCTCCTGGAGAACTGGAGGTCGATCCTAGGGATGGGGATTTTGGAAACGGAATGTGGCCGTCCTCTGTTCTCCACATATGCGGGACTCTGGAGGAAATGCTATTACATTGGCATGGATCGGGATATTGATAAGCTCATAGTAAAAGGTAAGATGACTTAATAACCCGTGAGACGCTACTTTATCAGTTGACTTATGGCGACCGCGGTGCCAAGGAATTCCTCCGAAGTGAGTTGAGATACCTCGCTTGATCATAAGCATCACACTTTGAGAAGGCATATTACTAGCTTTGGTAGATAAATATCTTATTTAATGTACCTCGAGAAGTCAGTACAAAGCAAAGAAAAGTTTCTTATAATGTGCGGTCGTATTTCGCTGCATTTAATGAAATGTAATATATATATCATTTCCTGGAAACATGGACTATATTGATTAATTATCCCGTTTGCGAACCTACGCGACCTTACCTGGACTTATTCTGTAAGAAAATAATTCATAGCTGCCAAGCGATGAGAGGTTACAATAAACTAATTATATAATTACCAGTCGATCAATCTTCTGAAAAATCTCCGCCAAGGTTACTCGCAACGCTTTCTTCTACTGCACTCTGCAATTTATGAAATTAGTTATTTACACTAAATTAAGTAACCCTTAGAATTTCAATTATTCAAATGCAAATGCATTTGCCGGCATTACAGTGTAGTTTGTTATTACAGAGGGATTCACAAGACCAGTCAAAGTGCTAATTACAATTCAGGGGGAGTTGTAAACCTCGACAGCCAAGATATGAGGGCGCTTAAGACATCAATAATACAGTACAACGTTAAAGCCAATTAACTCACTTAACGCCCTGATGCATTGCAGCGCGACCCGAAAACTGTTATAGCTCATACATTGCATAAACGTCTAACCGCCACAATACTCCATGTCTTGGACGTTCCACCAAGCGCGGCTCTACTGTAATTATAAATTACAACTATACTTCTCAGATATAATAAAGAATACTTCGGACAACTTAACTTCATACACATAGCATTTTCAGTCTGGTCTGGTTAGTTAATGCAGTGAGGCTGGTTATATCACAGCGTCAGGCAATGCTGCATTTACTAGGCTAGTTGTGCTGTAGCGTATCTGAAATCCCATAGTCAGCTTTAGCCCAATAAAACCTGACCAGTAACTACGTATAATGTTTACGCTGACTCGTTTCTGGACATGATATAGACGGAGTATATAATCCATTAGGCATGTTAATGGATTTATATAGTGCCCTTTCCAAATGGACGACTCTAGGACCATACTTGGCGTGCGCCGCAAATCAAAATGAATGGGGGTGCATATATGTACGCACACCTTCTCTCAGCCAGAATAAACACTGATTAATAATAAAAACAAAAACACGGAAGACAGATGAAAGCTGAACTGCCGGCTGGTCGTATTTATGAGCGAGGAAGAGTTGCATAACATACGGACCTTCAGCACTTTCCCTCTCACGTCGCTTAGTAAACAAAAGACCCGAGTAGACATCAGTAAATGTTACCCATCTGTCTAGCGATCTGTCCGTCCCTCTGCTGAAAACAAAGGAACCACCCCACCGTATAATTATGGCGGACAATCTCGGACAGTGCGTTTTGCATATTTATTCACATTCAATAGGCTATCTGTTAGACTGGGATTATCTTAATGGAAACGCAGCTCTGTCACGGAGCCAAATCGCTGTAAGGGATAGCGAAAATTAACTAAAGACTAATTTATACCAAAACACACTTTTCAGCAGACGTTACGAGAACATTATTAATTGTTTTAGTACTCTATAAGTTTTTTTTTTAACATAAAGTGTTATGCCGAGATCGTAGTAACATGAAATATATCTAGCAATTATATTTATTAGATATTATAAGCGTCGTTACTTTGCAAGCAGGTCCATTTTATTGCGGGAATATGCAATGCACCTCTTTTTGCCAAGAATATACATAGACTGCCACCTAGCGATGAAAGATCGTATGTTCAAGATGTCCATCCATACTCGGTTCAAATGTTTAGCGTCTCTTTTATACTAAACCGCACAGCCTGCGACCTGTCTTTGTGTAGGTATTGCACAGCAATGCACGACTATCAAGTACCATTTCTCCCAGCCCATCCGGCTCCGGAACATCCCGCTGAACTTGACCAGGACCATTCAGCAGGATGAATGGCATCTCCTTCGTAAGTAATTCGAAAAGCAGTGCAGTCACTGGCCTCCCACAAACGAGGACTAACATCATCAACAACGACGATAAGACTTACTGCATCAGTCACAGCAAGACCAAGCATGACATGACACTTACATAGTATCTATTTAATTGCTGCAGCAGATTTCAGCTACAACAAAATGCGGCGCCAAAATACGCACGGGCGGCACCGTCGCCTCACAATTCCAGGGCTGCAGGTTCTGAATGGACATGTGTGTGATTGTGTACGCCGGCGTGTCCTGCGATGAACTGGCGTCGCGGCCGGTGTTCCGACGAGTTGAGCTACCTATCGAGACGTGCTATCGAGCCCTTCTGCACGATTACCTGATACAACACTTTATGTTCCTTAATTTGTATTTCACAGCTGCAGATGTATGATGTGTGATTCATATTTCAGTGAGTGATGGCAGTGGTAGGTATAGTGGCCCAGAACATCTGTTTCAATACAGTTACATTAGGGGGTCAGTTGTTGTAGAAACTGTAGTATATGAGAGCTTGGTGGGTGGAACATTATTTATTACATGAACTGATGAATTCATTTTCATACATTGGTTGGGATCTTTTTTTCCCAAGCGGGCTTTTTCCTGGGTTTTCCTCAGCCTTGAACTGGATGAGTACCCGTGGAAAAGTGATTGTTTAGAATGTACATTTTTATTTATTTAGCTAAAGCTTTCATCCAAAATGTTGTACATGCACGGCGAAATAACACTGGGATTTGAACCGGTGAACGACTGATCGCAGACACACAACCCTAACTGGCTGTCTAACATCAATATGTCTGTATTTTACTTTAACTTTACATAAATGCCCAGGAGCCGAAAGCTGAGCTCTGCTGATGTTAACATCACTAGCAGGATATCGATCCGTATCCTTTTTCTCCTGGCTGTCTTACCTGGTGTTGCAATCTCAATGGAAATAAAACCTCTTTACTGATATAGGCCTATATGTTTGTTTGTTATGTGATGATAATCACCAATTTGCAAAGATTCCTTTATCCTATAATTATTATTGCTGCTAATATGCTTCTAGAATCTCAGCTTTTATCCAAAGCTGCTCACATAGCTTCAGAAATGCGTGCAGCTGGATATTTCTGCTTAGGAGACCGAGTTTGCTTACTGAGGATACAAAAGCAGTCCTCTCAGAATTCCTTGGGGTCCAGCTTACTATCCCTCCATCTGGCGAGGCTAATTACAATTTATGTCTGTGCCAGTTTTATGCTGGACTGCTCATCCAGGTCTCAATGGATGTATAGCATTGGTCTGGTCCACAAGGTACTTAGTTTCAGTCTGGTCTATAAAAGCTGTTCTGGCATTTAATGTTAATCTGGTCCTATTGGTCTAGTCCAGTGGATGCACAGAAGAATTTAGCGTTAATCTGATCTTGCCGTGAATTTACAGAGATATTTGTTGTTGATCTGGTCCTGCTGATGTAATCCCATGGATCTATGCAGGCACCTGCCTCTCATCACCTGCCTGTCCTCCACATCTAAAACTCGGACTGTGTAAATTAGGACTCTGCCATCTTGTTCATTTGCCTTCTTCTGGTGGCCCTTGGAGGATGGGCTCCCCCTTCTGGTTCCTCCCAAGGTTTCTTCCTGAGGGAAGCCAGAGGTGCCACTGTCACCTCTGGCTTGGTATCTGGGGGCTTTGGGCAGGGATAATGTGAAGCGCTTTGAGACAGTGAAATGTTGTGAAAATGTGCTGTACAAACGAATCGAATTGAATTGAATTTAGTGTTGATCTGGTCCTGCTGGTCCAGTCTATCCAAGTGCTGGTTCAAGCCCTGGGCCACAGAGCTGTGCAGCTATTAATTGTGGTGATGTGTATTTCGGTAGCATAGGATTCTGTCCCTGTCATCAGAAGCTTGCTGGTTCTAATCCCAGGGTCGGCAGAGTGATTTCACTGTTGGGCCCCTGAGCGAGGCCCTTGACCCCTGATTGCTCCAGGGCCCTGCAATCACATCACTTTGGATAAAACCGTCTGCTAAAGAAATGACTGTAAACGTGGGTGTTCTCTTGCAGATCTGCGCAGGATCACCGCCGGCTTCCTGGGCATGGCGGCCGCCGTCCTGCTGTGCGGCTGCATCGTGGCCACCGTCAGCTTCTTCTGGGAGGAGAGCCTCACCCAGCACGTGTCCGGTCTGCTCTTCCTCATGGCAGGTGGGGGAGAAGGTCACTCCGTCTCCCACTCACCCCACACGGGCACGGCACACACTCCTCTGTAGTCTGAGACTCTGTCAGAGACCCAGAGACTCATGCAAAATTCTTCCAGTAATCAGTTAATAATTCATTCATTCATCCATCATTCATTCAACCATTCATTCATCACTTAATAGTTCCTTGCCTCAGAATATTTAAGCCACCCAATACTCTGAATTGAACAATAATTTCTGTACATCTCCAGCTGCAGTCATTGCATGTAACTCTAGTAGTGGCTTGTAAGCAGATATGATATCTTGACCGGATTGAGTTATATCAAATCGATGCGGATCCAGTGTTAAATATATATCCCCAGTCATGAAAATATATCTGGCAACATTGAATGAAAATGACCTGACAGATAGGGCTTTCTGCGGCACAGGTATCTTCTGCACCATCTCCCTGTGCACCTATGCAGCCAGCGTCTCCTATGACCTGTCCCGGAACCCGCCCTTCATCTACGGGCTGCCCGGCGACGTGGACCACGGCTACAGCTGGTCTATCTTCTGCGCCTGGGTCAGCCTGGGCCTGACGGTGGCGTCGGGCTGCCTGTGCACTACTTACCCCTTCGTCAGCCGCTCCAAAGGCCTGCAGTCCAAGACGGCGCATGACTCTGCGGTGTGAGCGGCCCGGCGCCCCCCCTCCCTGCCGCCCTGCCGTGCTCATCTTCCCATACTGGCCAGTGAATAACGTACCGTTTGATGGTGAGACTGGGGACGAGCCGGCTCCTTGGTATCCCGTCCGTGTTGGGAACGCGCTGCTGTAATTTTGTACAAACCTCCTGCATTTAATGTACGTGTGCAGACACCGGGACACGTGGAATCTGTAAGTATTAGGTGAAGTGAGTGTGTCCGTGGGCCTTTACCTGTTTGTATTCAGCTCGGCTGCTGTGAATATTCACTATCTGGGGACTCGTTTTCGTTCTCTTATTTATTTTATATACATCAGCACTAGTATAACTGGAAATGCCTATGGAAATACCTGCGGTCATAACGTAACCTTTGTTTGAAGGAAAAACGTGTTTTTCGGAACGTGTGAAACCGATGCTCCGTTGAGTTCTTGTTGGAAACGTACGGGCTGCTGCTGTCGTGGATGTGCAATTTGCTGCTGAGTATGACAGAGGTATGACGACTGTAAAAGAAGACGAGATGGCAGATGAGGTCACTCTGACTTCGGTCAGCGTGGGTGTAGCGAAGCGAGCCGGACACCGTGAAGGAAATGCTGGAAAGAAGGTTCTGGGAGTTAGGGACACCGTTCACTGGACAATTTGTGTGCGGTTCATTTATAAGCTTGAGGTGGAAAAAAAAAATGATGGGGGACCTATTCGAGTAGTCTGGTCCAATGGCCACAAGACTTTTATGATTAGTGCAGGATCCTACCAATCAGGATGCACCATTGCATGATTACCTGTGTAAGAGCAAGGGTGAAAGGACATCTCAGAAGGCCCGGTCCTCTCGGCACCAACGAACGCAGCAGCATTTCAGAAACTGTGCCACGAGCCTCACAGTGCTTTGTGCTCTCTTCCTACAACTGTACATAAATAAACCCATAAAACACCACAAACGGCCTCTTAATTACTGCAGCGCGGCACGTATATGTCATGCCCAGAACAAAGTGGGCTTTAAAGTCTCTTTACCAGGAGATCAGCATGAAGTGCAGGTTTTTCATAACAGCCCATGAAATCCACCACGCTAAATCCATGACGGTTCGAAGGACGGATCTCGTTCCGGTTGAGCTTTCCGACTAACTTGAATAACCTGTTTTTTATTCCGCTCCACAGGAAATCAATTTTGAAACTAAAAGCGGCTTAACTTACCAATGCTTTCAAAAACCTGCAAAGTCGTTATGTGTCTGCATGGGGGGAGACATCTTTACTTCCAGCGAATGTTCCAGAAAGATTTTGTTTATTTTCACCCGACTTCTGTGACATTCATGCCGTATCTGTATTTTGTTTGTCATACGCTCACCTTGGCTGATTCACTTTCCTTGAGGTACTGTTCAACATGGACACACACAAACAGCAAACGGAGTGATCGGCCTGTGCACTAGGCGGCTCCACCACCCGTCGTTCTCGTCTGGATGCCTGTTGCGGGCTCTGATGAATGGAACCTGTTTGGAATAAATGAAGCCAGTATAGTGGCTCACTGGGTAGCAGGAAGCGTTATCTGACATCTCCAGGACTGGGCGGCCAGACCCGCCTACACTCTGCGTGTGTGAGTGTGTGTGTGTGTGTGTGTGTGCGTGCGTGTGTGTGGGCTTCTATATACCACATTGCATTCGCTAAATGTCTTCACAATGTGGTAAAATCTGTTACTGTTTAGCTTATGGGGACATTTTTCAGGTCCCTACAACAGAAACCTGAATTTTATAAAAAACTATGACTGCAATCCGTCACTAAAAATGGCAGAAGTCTTCTATTTTGTTGGCATGCTTATGGTTAAGGTTATGGATGGGTTAAGGGTATCATGGCTAGGGTTAGGATGTGTGTGTGTGTGTGTGTGTGTGTGTGTGTGTATGTGTGTATGTTAAAACGTTCCCCCATGTTCTGCTGGTTTCCTCATACCGTGTGATCATTTGCCGGTGTCTTGTGATGGACTGCCCCCCCCCCCCCCCATCCAGGGTGTCCCCCAGCCTTGTGCTCTATGCTGTCTGGGATAGGATCCAGACCCCCCTGCTCAGAACAAGCTGTTAGAGCAGGGTATTCAATTAGGCTTTTAAATTTGCATATAATTTATCCTGGGACAGTGAAACACAAAACATGAAAATCAGGAAGAGTACATTTATTGATTTAAACTCTTTTCATCTGAGTCATTGGCTGGTTGTGACTGAGGACCCTCTGGTGGACCAATCACCTTCACTGCTGCTCAGTGGGCGGGCTTAGGGTTAGACCTAGGGTTAGGCTTAGGGTTAGCTTTTTGGAGATCCCGGGTGCCAGTAGAGACGGTGCTATCATTCTGTTCGATCGCACTTCATGCCACACGGCTCCAGCTGACCTGGGGTGTGAAGAGCCAGCAGAGAGCATTAGCACATTAGCTGGGGGAGCGGACCAGCAGCGCCTCCTGCCTGATACACAGGGGTGTGCGCTACACTGTCAGGCACAGGCACGATGCACAATCTGGGAATATCCCAGATGGGGGAGTGGGGGGAGGTGGAGAAACCAGAACCAGAGCAACTGGAAAGAGACCAGAGAAACTGGGAAGAGGCCAGATCCTGTTTCCTGTTATAAAGGTTGCTCTTCATGAAGGTCTAGTCCTGGAAGACCACAGTTCCATGCTCAGGAGATTGGTGGTCCAGGTTCATTAGGAATTCTGCTCGAGTGATAACATCTTTGCAGTGGTATTTGTTTGAAAATGATGTGTTTATTACAGGTAGGACCTGCCACAGGAAGGACTGAAAAACCTAGCGGGCAAAATGGTTTCCAAAAATACCAGTCACCCAGAGGAACATACTGCAGCAACCCAGAAGAGTTCCATACGGAGTAAACAGTGTCTGACCAATGAATGTTTTATGTTCCAAAAACATCCGGCTCATTCCAGTATTCTGGATATGCTAATTAATGCCTTAAGGTGACAACAGATTAAGATTAAGTTTTTTTGATCCCTGGGGCAAATCCTGTGCATTCAGCAGTGAGTACATAGTGCACAGACCAACATACATCTAGTGCAGAACAGACAAAGTACAAAGACAGTAAGCACAGCACAAATAAGTAAAAGTGGGACAAAGAAATTATAAAGTACACGTTACAACAGCAGTGCATTCTTATCTTTTTACTGCAATTTAAGACAAACAGATTCCAAGATAATATAAATTAAATCCATAAATTAATTCTTAAGTTCAAACTCTTCCTACCGGTTTTCAGATGAATCGTCGTCATTGAAACATTCTTTTTAAAGTAACTACAAGTGGCGCTGAAGTGACTAGACTGAGGAGCAACACAGGACGAATCAAACTGAATACTTTAGGCAACACGGATACTGTAAGTAAATGATCACTAGTGTGTGATCAGCCACCATTTAATAACTGGAATTAAAACTCTATTGTCTCATATAACAGTGAAGTTACCATCATCATCTCCACAGGTGAGCCTTACGAACATAATGGGCAGTGACATCATTATGAGGACAACTGATGCTCTTTTAGGTATGAAAGGGAGCATTATGAAAATAAACGTTCAGAATTTATTTACGTTTTGCCATGGCATGCGCAAGCCTCTTTGCTCAACTGAACAACATTCCCAGAAGGGGGCGCATATAGATGCAGCGACACACAACATTCATTAATAACCTGAACACACATCATCTATAATGGTCATAAATACATACACTTTATGGACAAAAGTATTGGGATACCTGGTCGTTACTACAGGAACTTTTATAACATCAATTTCAATCCATAGGCATCAGTATGGAGCTGGTCCCCCCTTTGCAGCTATAACAGCTGGGGAAGATGGTGGCACAGGAGGTAGTGCTATCGTTCGGCAACTGGAGGGTTGCAGGTTCGAGCCCGGGTTCCTCCTGACCCCATCAAAGTGTCCTTGAGCAAGACACTGAACCCCAAATTGCTCCCGGTGTGCAGGTTGGCGCCTTGCATGGCAGCCTCTGCCACCTGAGTGAGTGAGTGAGTGAGTGAATATGAGGCATGAATTGTAAAGCGCTTTGAGTGCTCGTAGGAGTAGAAAAGCGCTATATAAATGCAGTCCATTTACTCTCCTGGGAAGGCTTTCCATAAGATTTTGGAGTGTGTCTCTGGAAATTTGCCCATTCATCCAGAAGGGCATTTGTGAGGTCAGGCACTGATGTTGGACATGAAGGCCTGGCTTGCAATTTCCGTTCTAGTTCATCCCAAAGGTGTTTAATGGGGTTGAGGTCAGGGTTCTGTGCAGCCAATCAAGTTCTTCCACACCAGACTCGCCCAACCATGTGCACTGGGGCACAGTCATGCTGGAACAGAAACGGGCCTTCCCCAAATTGTTCCCACAAAGTTGGAAGCATAGAATTGTCCAGAATGTCTTGGTATGCTGATGCATTAAAAGCTCCTTTCACTGGAACTAAGGGGCCTAGCCCAACCCCTGAAAAACAACCCCACACCATTATCCCTCCTCCAGCAGGCTTTACAGCTGGGACAATGCAGTCAGGCAGGTAACGTTCTCCTGGCATCTGCCAAACCCAGATTCGTCCATCAGATTGCCAGACAGAGAAGTGTGATTTGTTACCCCACTGAACAAACAGAGTCCAGTGGCAGCATGCTTTACACCAATCCATCTGACATTTGGCACTGCGCTTGGTGATGTGAGGCTTGCATGGAGCTGCTCGGCCATGGAAGCCCATTACATGAAGCACGATTTTTGTGCAGGAGTTAATGCCAGAGGAAGTTTGGAACTCTGCAGTTACTGAGTTAACAGTGTTGGCGACTTTCATGCACTATGTGCCTCAGCACTCGGTGACCCAACTCTGTTACTTTACATGGCCTGCCACTTTGTCGCTGAGTTTCTGTTGTTCCTAAATACTTCCACTTTACAATAATACCATTTATAGTTGGAATATCTAGCAGGGAAGAAATTTCATAGACTGACTTTTTGCAAAGGTGGCATCCTATGACAGTACCATGCTTGAATTCCCTAAACTGTACATAACGACCCATTCCTTCACATATGTTTGTAAACCTGACTGCATGGATAGGTGCTTGATTTCATACACCTGTGACAAAGGGGTCTGAAACACCTGGATTCAATGATTAACAGGCGTGTTCCTGACCCTGGACAGGACAAGCAATTAGAGGATGGAGAGACAGAATGATGTATAGATGTATGGATGGATGGATGGATGTATTTCAACTTGTTTTTCCCCTAATGCAGTCTTCTCTTTGGCCAAGTAAATGATAAAGTAATGAATAACTTAATTTTGGCAACAGTTAACTGGTCTTCTAATACTTATCATTTAAAAGGAGAAAATGTTGTTTTGTCTGTGGTGCAGATATTGCTACAGTATCCAATTTTAGCTGCGGAATCTCTGGAATCTGTAAATTACATTCTGCGTTTTTTCAACTGTGTGTAACTGGGGGCTCAGTTTGACTTCAATGTCATTTTGAGAAAGGTCAGCATTTTAGAGAGTTCACAAAGTAACACACACACAAACACACACACACGGACCTGTAATCATGTCTTTGTGGGGACCGCTCCTTCATCTCTATGGGAAAAATGCTAACTAGCCCTAACCATATTCATAAGTAACCAAACAAAATACAAGACTTTTAAATACAAGATTTTTAGTTTCTGAATGCAGTCACAGATTTTTATAAAATTCAATTTTCCCTTGGGGGACCAAAAAAAATGGTCCCCACGTTATAATAACAACAGGTTTTTATCATATTGTATGAACAATTGGTCCCCACAATATAATTTATACATAAACCACACACACACACACACACACACACACACACACACACACACACACACACACACACACACACACACACACACACACACGTGAAATGACTATGAACAGGTTTGCTCTTTATATGGAAGAGCACATTCTGGAGCCTGGAGAGTAGCTGCCTCGGGTCTGCAGTAAATCTTGGCAAGATTATTAAAATAAAAATTATTACCCACACAATCAGCACATTTCTCTCCTCTGCTCTTTGGCTTTAATGTCTTTCTCAGCGTAGCCTAATTATTCAAAGTCTCATAGAGGCACCATCCCTGGGGCACAAAGTATTCAAGGGGGCGTCCCCCAGAAGTGTTCAAGGGGGCTTCCCTCAGAAGTATTCAAGGGGACGTCCCCCAGAAGTATTCAAGGGGGGTTCCCCCAGAGCTCCGTAATATTAAAGGGAAGCCCCTGGCTCCTAAGCCCTGCTTTGTTATCACTTAGGGCTCCCTGTATGCATGTTAACACAATTACCTTCCTGTTACACAGCCTTTCTTTGTTTGTAACTGGAGATAAATACAGAATGTGTTACTAATACTACTAATGTAAATATTACATTGCTTTTTATTAGATTTGTTATCAAACTGTTTACCAGTTTTAATCAAATAGTGTTCACTGTCCATCCATCCATCCAGCCAAATTCTAGTCATATTTTCAGCGGGCCTGGGAGGCGTCCTGGAGGTACACCATGGACTGGATGCCAGTCCGTCGGGGCAGTAGCAGATGAAGCGGAGTGTAGTGCCTCAGAACAGTATTCGGCCCTGGGCCCATTAAAATTTGCTACCCACCCCATTCCTGGCAGGAAAATTTTACCAAGAGCCCCCTTTGATCAAAGACGGTCATGCAGAGTTTGCAAGAATCTAACTCCATAACACCCCCCATCTTCCTGCCGTGAGACCCTTCCTCCACCTATTAGGAGACATCATTTAGCCTGTATGTGTTGTACTCAGGTATGTAACCCAGAGAGTACCAGGAAAAACTCAAATCACGTCCTAATCCTTGTAAACTTCCCTACCTTGAGCCACACCTTGAGCAAGGCCCACAACCCTGACAAATGCTCCAGAGGTACTGGACCCCAAAGGAGAGCAAGATGGGATATGCAAAACACTGTTACATTCCAATATACATGCTCATGTACAAATGACAAATAAAGCTGTTTTCATTTACATCATGCTCTGGCGCCGCCTGAAAGTCTTTGGCGGACAATGCGCGTGTTTGCTGGGTGAAGCCTTGCCGTGACCACAGGGCTGCTGGGAGTGCCGGCGTCCGGCTGTGTTGCGGTATGCTTCCAGAAATTACGCCACTCTCTGATGGAGATATTTTACCAGGACCATCAAGACCATTTTGTAAAACAAACTCATATAACAAACACACACACACACACTTTTGGACCATTTTCAGTAGCAATGTATGGATTCTCCTGTATGCTTTTTAAACCTGGAAAAATATTAGCTCCTAATAACGTACCGTTACTTTATTTCCTATTGATCTGGGGACGGTTTATCAAGTAAACGAACGTATTTCATTTTTAAGTAGGATTTCAAACAGGGATAACGGTTAATTAATCCAAAGCATCCTTGTCATTCAGCTACCCGTTTCAGTTAGATTTAATTTAATCGCTGCCAACACCTCACGCATAGCTAAATTATAGCTATACCGTAATCAATATGGAAAACATGTTACATCCATCCCAGTGCAACTATACAAACGCGTAATGCATTTGGAAAACGAAATGCTTTTCCAGTATGTTTGCTGACATTTACCAATAGATGTCACCATTTTACAGAGACAGTATGACAAACGCTGCAAATGTGAAAAAATTAAGGTGTGTTTAAGGAAATCTCATCTGGTTGTCCTTCATTCTATTTTTGTACAGTGATGACTCATCTAACAATCCTTGCTTCTGAATCTCATCTTCCCACCTGAGCAACACATTTCGGTCATTATCAGCATTTCATGCTGCTAGCTGCACATTTCAGTGCGTTGCCTACATGAGTTATTGTACATTGCTCATTCCTGGCAAATTAAAAGCGTACCATAGTAAGACACTTTATCAGCGATTAATCTGTTATTAGTAATTAAATTGTAATTTAATGGTAAATGTAATTTGATTGTAAATGTTGTTAATATATGGCCAATGTTTTTTTTCTGATATCAGTGAGACAGACCTTACACAATGCAATCACTTTATAAGTTATTATGTGGTATTGTAACCATTATGCATTTGTCCCTGCCTCATAAGAGAGGCGAGCCCTGCTCCCAGTCTCAGAGAAATGCATATCACTGCTAATGGGAGCTGAATGTCGAGTGGGAGGGGCAATGTGGCAGGGGTTCATAACTGTTATCACCTGATACCCTAACCCTCGTTATAAACCCCTCATGATAAGCCCCTCCTACTCGGCATTGCCCCTCCTACTCAGCATTGCCCCTCCCACTTGACACTCAGCTCTCTGCTGCAGCAATATATATTTGGCCCCAGTGTTCTTTCAGGTTGCAGGTTCTTTCAGGTTGCAGCACCTTCCTTTCTCCATATTATGCATGATCACGTGACACGTGCACTTTGCAGGTCTGTCCTGTGTCGCCATAAACTGAGGTTTTCTTATATGTGGATGCCGATACGTACCTGGGACCTCCTCTCAGCACTCTGTTGGGTGATATTGATCCACGGGTGTGTGATCTCCTGTCTGTATTCCCCTTTGTTCTTTCACAAACCGGCCCTCACAGCACCACCCCGCACTTCTGCAGGCTTTTTCATGTAATACACATTTCACATGGATGATGTGTGGTGGGCCTGAATTTTAATATGGATCAGAGGCATGTTCCATTGTGGGAGAAAAAACAGAGAGAAAATGTTCTCCATCCATCCATCCATCCATGGATTTTAATAACTGCTAATAAAAATAGTTCCCAGCAACATGGTGATTAATATGCTGTGCGGGGGGGGGGGGGGGGTTACGGTTTGGATTTGGTTGTCAGTAAGTGACAGGGGGGGGAAAAAATTAGAAGGAATGCAATATTTTTGCATCACAGCAAAAGGGGCGGGGGGGGGACTTGGGTTGGGA